>JAVTVY010047430.1:0-23197 GCA_036873755.1 Hanleya hanleyi | reverse complement strand
TATCCAGTCTACAGGACAGCCTATAACGTGACGTCATGGACACTTGGTCACGTTATCCGAAGTTATCTCAGTCATTTTCCATTTTAATGTTGTTCACTAGACCGAATTGAAGAATCTGACAATATTGGTTTTTAACATTGATACAAAACGATAATTAATATTCCATGATCTTCTGGTAGATTCATATTAATAACCGTCTCTAAGAGATTGAGCAGAGTTCCATTCTTCAGGGAAACGTACCATGTACGATATAAAAATGATGGCGTCTTGGTTGGCAGCCACATACTCCTTTCCAAAGAGGAATATATGAACATCAGATTTACGAAGTGTCGGACTGCAATTAATGCAGTTTTACCGCCAGTATATTTTTTTCAACGTACAGTTGGTGCTATTATAAACACTCGAACGAAATAGGTTTTTCGATCATATTGATGTGGAAATTCTAATATGGACGATGGCTGAATATTGAATGTCGGAACTAACATTTGCTAAGTCAACCAAGACTATATGAAGAGGAGCTCAAGAAAAACCGAAGTCTAGAGCAAGCAAATCAAAATACTGGAATCTACAGGGCGAAAAAAAAAATTTGCATTGTAAATATGCAGTCAGATGTTATTTATGACCAGTTGATCGTCACAAAAAAAGAAGCATGAATAAGCAACTGAAGTGAATAAGAGACTCGGCAATCAACCAGCAGTTGGAAGAATTGAGGATTGAGGAGGACAAAACAAAGCGGGAACTAAAGGACACAGTACAGAAACTATAGGACGAATGAGAAAGATCTATACCAGAATATTGACACAATACTGGAGAAAAACAGGAAGAAGTTTAACGAGTACTGAAGAAAGGAGTCGATAAGCTGAAAGTGACAGTTGCAGAACAGAACTTACCCAATTATTTGAAAATAGAAATGAGCATTTAGGAGATTGATGAGCTAAAAATACAGGTTCAATTTCTGGAAAACGAGAGCAAGACTTCACAAGCAGTGAATGTTTATGATTCATATGCAAGATCTTCAATAATATAGTTTGTAGTCGTATAACAGATGATGACGATTATTTGAAGATGGCATAACACAGGTCATGATGGAACATTTATTATATCTCTGTATGTGAGCATGGATAAAATTCTGTTATTTTCAAGTCGGAGTCATGCTTCAATCATCAGACCCGTATATTTTCAAAGAATTATGGAAATTAATGAATAAATTTCTTTTCGAATACATCTTTTTTAATAAAAGAAAATCTCCATCTCTTACTCATTCCCATTGATGTCAAAAATGTGTGTAATAACACTGAGAGAATAAAACCATATCAGATTAATATGGATCTAAACTCATTACTTGGACAGAACGGTTGTTGTGAAGTATACTATATGGGTGGTCAGCGATGGTGGATGTCGCAACTGCCAACATATCGTAATTGACTCTTCTTTAACTGTTGCATGGTGTGATCGAGTTATGCCCAGCATGGACTGCATTAATTAGTTTCACCTCCATTCAATACGAATATAAATAACATTGAGAAATAAAACTGCAGGCTGGAAGCATGTTTCATCTTGCTTGTTGGTGTGAGTTGTGCCCAACATTGTGTTATTTGTCCCATTAATTGGTTTTATCTCCATAAATATAAAACAGTATGAAATCGCCCTGATCTGGATTATTCTTGTTCACTTGGACAGAACTATTGTTGGTGCGAGTTGTATCAAGAAAGACATTAATGAAGATCTTCATGAAACATTCAGATAAAACACGATTAAATAAGATTCACCAGGGTTGTTGGTGGGAGCATACCACTCATGGTTAGTGCTGAGGTTGATTGTGAACATCGCCTCCTCTAGCATAACGAAATTAACATTTCACCTTCATTCATATCCCTTCAACAGAGTCTTCATATCATTTTATTTAACACACCTTTCTGCTCTGTTTTTCTTATTAATATTCTAAGTTCTGTTGAATATACATGTACATGTCATCTAGCGGTTTCATTTTGTTGCTTTGTTCTCTTATTGACATCCGAATGTTTGGTCGTCGCTATATTGCTGAATGTCCTCTCTCTCTGTCAACTGACATATAATTCAAACATGTGTTTCATGTAGTTGTGCTCGCCCTCTGTACATGTCATTTGACAAATAAATGTTGGTTTATTGTCTGGGTGGGAATGTCGGGCATTACAGGTTATAGTTTTTCTGGGTATTCTTGCATTTACCATGTTTACCCATGAAGAAACGTTTACTCCATCAGATTCCCTTGATGCTCATTCATTAACATCAGATGAGTTACTTCTTTGAGTTGATCTGTCATCACAGCTCCCGAGCTTAAAGTCTGTGTGGGTACTTTATAGTTTCCTCGAGAACATCGATCTGCAGTGAAAATGCGGCTGACATTCCAAGGCTACGTCTTAGAATCCTCCAAATCTAGCCTGAATTTGAGGTGCGGATGAAGGCTTTCCTGTGAAGTCATGTGGCTGCTTTTTAGTCGCCAGGCGTCATTTTGTTCAAACTATTACATATCTCACCAATATATTCTTACTGCAAAAAATAACATTCGTGCGTTCCTGTTCTGTATTAAGTTTAGTCTGTATGCACTGCGAAAATGATTGCGTTCAAGAATCAACCAATTTGCGTTCAACACAAAACCATCTTTATCCTCACCTTGTAGCTTTAAGACAAGAATTTGTGTTGATGAACCTACAGGAATATCCAATTCACATGTGCAATTTCACCGACATAAGTTTTCGGTGTTACAGGGGTGTTTAGACATTCCTTCATTCTACCCACAGAAGTCCCCTTCCTGCTCCCATCCAGCAGTCCCATCATGAAATACTTTGTCCTGGTATATATATAGCAAACAAATCATGACGCTAGTGGTATTAAAATCGATGTCTTGCGATATGAACACCAAAATCAGAGGTATAACACTTAGAATACAACTGTTTGACTTCAAAAATTTATGCAAATTTATGCATAATTTATGTTAATTTATTGATAATTAAACTTCAGATGTATATTGTCTGTCTCATCTTACATAATTACAAGTAAATTAATAAATCCATGCAAAAAACTTTAATACAGATTGATTTTATCAATTAAAAATGGACGAAAACATAGTTTTGGGTGCAAATTTGATACATATATGCAAATTATATGCAAATTAGGAGCTTACTATTAACCAATCAGGCTACTTGAAGGAATATTTTAACAAAGTGACACTTGAAGTACGTGAGTTCCAAAAATTATGGAAATTGAGCGAATATTTAACGATATCCATCCTTTCAAATCTGAAATTCCTTTGTGCCATGGGATTTAGGCATTTCCCATAGGCCCCATGTTAATGACATGTCCCCCAAAAATCGTCATTTCCGGAACTTCAAAATGTTTGACATCAGCGAATATTGGACGGATTTTCATTCTGTAAAGTTTTTTCTTCTTCTACAGGTCCTGGCTTTCAAATGAGGTATAAATTGTATGTGTGTGATCAAAAATATTTTTTTGTGTAAAATGCCTACTTGAACGAGATCTTGACATTAGGTTTTCGCTTACCCACTTTTATCACAAATCATTATAAAGAAATTATCCCACCCGGTGAACTCCTGAAACCCTCATCCTACCTGAGAGTTTGGTAAGATATTCCATTCATTCGTTACCGTTCCCGTGGAGTGGAATTTCATCCACCGGCTTTCACTGTTGTGGTGCGGGTCGGGGCGGGGGAGTTTTGCACTGATGGAAATCAAAGGGAATATGTCGTCCTCTCTCACGAAACCAAACACAAAAATTGACTAATTATACGGACTGCCACGATAAGCTGATGTATGCAACAAATATCGTTCCGTACTGCAGATGTCCGATAAAATCCCTCCAGTCAAAGGGGGGGGGGGGGGGGGGGAGGGAGTGTTACAGAATGTTGATTCCACAAAACCTGCTAGGTGGCCTACGAGTGCAACATCATCGTTCAATCGCTGTTCATAAAGGCTGCAATCAGTTCACCAGAACTGTATACACTTCGAAATCTGTGAAAGAATATAAATTTTCACGTTTCCTGTCTGATATCACACAAATTTATGCGTCCGCTCGAACACAACACAGCACACTCCCTCGATTACACTACAGTCCACGTGTGACGGGTACAGGCGATGAATGATGCAGAGTTTCGTCACATTATTGATCTGAGCGGATACCGACAGGAAGAAAGTTCCGTTATAAACTGCGACAGAGAATGTTCCCCAGCTCAGAACAACACATTGATCAGTGAAATCGTCCTCCGTATGACTACCCGGGGCGCGGTAAAACAGCAAGAAAATTCATCGCCCGGTCGGCTGTCCGCTGATCAGTCGGCTCTGAATGGAATATTTCCGGCAAGGCCAACTCGACTCGAGCAATTTCTCCTCTTCTGCATGGTTTCATATCTCATTCTTCCTTCGCAGAATTTCTTGTGTGTTTCAGTTTTCCTGACCTAAATAATTATCCCTGACAGAGAAGTTTTCCCTCCAATGGCTCCATACACAATGTGCAACAAACTGTCAAACTGAAAACTGTTTGAACCGCGCTAGGCCGACCGAGTGAGGTGCGCGTGCACGGAGACGTTGCTAGGAGTTACGAACTTTGTTGACTGTATTTATACGCGCAGTGTTTTGTACTGTTACAAGAATTAAACTGAAGAATTCGTTCTTTTCACATTCAATTTCTTCTCTTATTGGATTAGTTTTGCTTGATTAATTTAATTATAAGGATTGACTGTGATTTTTTTTGACGTTCATTGGGGTATGAACTTAAAAACCGCTGTGCAAACTTTGTATGATCCGCTACGCGGAATCATACAGTTTGCACAGCGGTTTTTAAGTTCATACCCCAATGAACGTAAAAAAAATCACAGTCAATCCTTAAATGATTTACTACATTGAATTGCGTCGTGTAAAAGGGGTCTGTCTGCTGGTATGTTATCTAAATAATGAGCATACTTTACGACTATAATGGGGAAGCGACCTAATTCTGCTTTACATGCGATGTTGACAGAGTTTTTACTAACTTGCATTTGGTCTGTCTTTATTACAACTTTGCAAAAGTGTGAACAGGTACATTCTGAATGGCCGTTCTATTGGTGACATTTTCGGCAACTGTACCTGTTACCATTATAACGGGTGTAGTACAGTAGATTACAATATCACAGTTCCATCCCTTTTCAAATCTGCTCTGTCATCACAAGTTAAACCACTTACATATCTTTCCGACCATTGTCCTATCAGCATGAGATTGAAAACCTGTTCATAACTCGCCCACTAACTATGTCCCGACAGGACCTACAGCTACTAAGCCTAATAAATCTAAAGCTTTCAAATTCATTTGGACTTCCAACTCCGCAACAGCCTTCTCAGCAGCACTGCACTCTGCTGAAAGTAAGTCCATGAGTAATAACTTTATTATGAAATCTTACCAGGTAGGAGCAGAGGGTGCAAACTTGGCAGCCTCCGACTTCCATGATCCTTTGACTACAGCATTCTAACCAATCACTTAGATTGATATGCAAATCACCAAAGAAAAAGAAAATTAAAAAGCAGTGGTATGACGCTGATTGCACTACATTGAAAAAATATAATGTTCAAATCTCTTAATAAATGCAAAAATAACCCATATAATAAAGCATATGTTACAGAATATTATCGTCACAAAAAAAGCGTATAAACGACTTACCAAATATAAAGAGAAAAAATATAGGAGTCAAATTCTTGAGCAGCTGTACAACCTTTCAACGAAAAACCCCTCTGAATATTGGAAACTTCAGGTTTCTTACTGAAGATACCCCAGCAGTAATAGGGAAAAGCTAACCTTTGACCTCAGAAATTTGCATATTGGGGAAAAAAGCTACCTCCGAACACAGAAGAGTTCCAATTTTTGCTTTGATAGCCAATCAGAAGCGAGTATTTTGACCTCGGCTGGGAAGGCCAGGTCACATGACTTTTGACCTCGAATTCTTCCGCGGTGATGCGGTCTGGCGGTGATGCGGTCGCGGGAAAAAGTAGTCCCCAGACTTCAAATACGCTGCATGGTCCGATGGGGTCGAGTGAGGTATCAAAGTGAAGCATTCGTGAAGGGGCATCTAATGGGCTGGATGTGGGGTTGAAATATTGGCATTCTGCGCATGCGCGGTGGCCAAAGGGTATGGAAATAGACGTTTTGGGATCTAGGGGAGTCCCTAATGGGCCGATGGAGTCGTATGAGGTATCAATGTGGAGCCTATGTGAAGGGGCATCCAGTCATGGGTGGGTGCATGTAAATTTTTTCCTGAAAAATACGGAACACGGACTTTATCGAAAAATCCTGGAAAATGCCTATATGGGGTATGGGGGGTATATAGGTCGCCGGGCTTAACGGGTCTTGCCTATCAATAGAGTTATCTTCCCCTAGTTCCAGGGTGGGTGTATGTAAAATTTTTCCTGAAAAAATACGGAACACGGACTTTATCCTAAATTACGGGAAAATGCCTATATGGGGTATGGGAGGTATAGGACCATCCTGCGAAACCTACTTCTCGACATTTGCGGTATAGGTTGTGGGGTCTCGTTTTCTTAGTCTCGTCAAGACAAACGTGATAGGAAGTGTCCCGGAGCGAATCGTTGAAATTTTTGGAAAAAGTTCAGGGAGACCCATATAGTCCCATACTAGGGGTATAGGACCAATGTTTGCCCCACTGGGAAACCTACTTCTAGACATTTGCGGTATGGTTGTTTGGATTTGTTTTCTTAGTCTCGTCAAGACAAACATGATAGGAAGTGTCCCGGCACGAAACGGTGAAATTTTTGAAAAAGTACCATATAGCCCCATATAGACCCATATACGGGTTATGGGGGTATAGGTCCAATGTTTGTCCCACTGGGAAACCTACTTCTATACATTTGCGGTATGGTTGTTTGGATTTGTTTTCTTAGTCTCGTCAAGACAAACATGATAGGAAGTGTCCCGGCACGAAACGGTGAAATTTTTGAAAAAAGTCACCGAGGCCTGGGTAGGCCCATAGGCCTATACTGCATGGCTATGGGTGTATAGGTCCATACGGGGTGGACGTGTTGGAGTCTAGGTGGGCCACTAATGGTCCGATGGGGTCGAGTGAGGTATCAATGTGAAGCTGTAGTGGAGGAGCATCCGACTGGACTAATAGTTCGTCCGTGTGCAATAGTCTGCGCATGCGCAGCCTGGCCGTAGTATAGAAAGCAGGCATTTTTGGGGAGTGTGTGTGGGTGTGTTTGGGTTAGAGATGGGCTATTCACGGTTTGAATGGGTCGTGTGAGGTATCCATGTGAAGCCTATGTAATGGAGCATCTGATGGCGTGGATGTGGGGTAGAAATATCGGCATTCTGCGCATGCGCGGTGGCCAAAGGGTATGCAAATAGACGTGTTTGTGTTCTAGGCGGGCCCCTCATGGGCCTATTGTGTCGAGTGAGGTATCCATGTGAATCCTAGGTGGGGGGAGCATCCACCTGGACTAACATTCACGTGGTTTGGTGGTTCTGCGCAAGTGTGTGACGTCACTTCCGGTTTTTCAGAATGCTCAAACACTACCTCCAACTTTCCCGGCCCGGCCCCGGCCCGCCCCGGCCGCAGCGCGCGCGCGCGGGATCTCCGGAAGTGCGCGTCATCACCGGCAGTGCGCGGAAGCATGTCGGATCAAAAGGTCAAAGAAAAGGGGATTGTAAATTAACCTGGGAAGGATGGGCAGTTCCATTTGGACCAATCAGCGGTCGAGAAAAAGAGCCAATGAGCGATCGATAAAAGAACCATTGGACGGGTACTAGGTACACGTCTACGCCTCCATCCAGGTACTAGGATGCTTTCGCCTACGTCCGCGCCTACATCCGGGTTCTTCTCAACATCCGGGTTTCCCAGTGGGTTTTTCCCGTCTTCCATCTGGGTACTGTGGTTTTACATCCGGGTTCTCATCTTACATCCGGGTTTTTCCATATTTAAAAATACATAGAACTTATAGTAATAAACTTAATCTATACGTGTTGGACGAGTCTTCACTCACCATCTTCCTTTACACGCACCTCAATGAAATGTCCGCTCCAAACCTAGACCAAAACACGTACTTGGTCTGTGGGCTGATTTCATTGGCTCTCTATTTTACTATAGTGCGCTTGCATTCTAACATTGATGGATTACATTTTGGCCCGATCCTACACCACTGATTTCAGTTTGACTGAATCTCCAAATTGGGCATTTATGCATTATGAATAAAACACACAAGACAGGGTTTTTTGGTGAGATCTCATTTTTTGATTCAGTGAACAACAACAACGTGAGAACAACCACGTGAAAACTGAAGCCCAGAACAAGGGGCTTGTACATTGAAAGAACTGAAGCCCAGAACAGGGGGCTTGTGTACATTGAAAGAACTGAAGCCCAGAACAGGGGGCTTGTAAACTTAAGCCCAGAACAGCGGGCGTTTGTACATTGAAAGAATTCAAGCCCAGAACGGGGCTTGTACATTGAAATGATGGGCGGCTCAGTCATATACGAGTACATCGCGGTCCTCGGCCTTGGGGTACTCGTCAAACATCTGTACGATGGTAGATAAGGGTCTTCCCCGGCATCGATGGTACAGGTAAACAAGCAATATTGTCCGCACACGCTACTGGCCAGGCTTTGCAACGTTTGACTGTTCCAACACCACGTCTCTGTGCCTTGATCCATGAAGTCTGTTAAATCGGGATGGAGGGGTGGCAGGCCGTACGGGTCAAAGTATTCGCCCTGCTGTTCTATCAAGTACACGCCCACCCAATGTTCACCGGGCCGATCCATCGGGTCCGTGTTGAGAACGTCAGCAGCAGGATACATACGGTCTAATGGGAACACATCTCGGGCGAACACCCCTTGAAACACCATACGTGTCTCTGGGTCATTCTCCAGCACGGTGGTTATCTGGTCTGTATCCATGTTAGGTGGAGAAGTCACACAGGATGTTGCGCGCCTTGTCCACGGAGCGTCGGGGCGTGCCTCCGTACTCGCGCAGACATCATGTAGAACTAATGCCAGAACCCACAGCTCTGCCCTTTTTATCCACCTCAGAGAACAGAGACAAAGTCAACCATGCTGTGGTATTCATTCTTTTTATTATCTCCATCATCAAACACACACACTCCAGCTGGGGGCGCCACTGTGGATGTGTTTACATTAATTTTGCAAGTACACGTGATGGGCCTCTCCGGGAAAGATGCCGGTCCGTAGTCGAAGGTGGTCGGGGGTGGCTTGCTTGAGGTCGAAGAGCATATACCCGTGCTGAGGGTTGTGGCATCTTTAAAGGCTTCCAACGCAAACGGTGTGCGGCCGGGATATATCTGTCTCGCCAGGTGCAGCAGTTGAGTGGTATCTCTCGGGTTTTTGAAGACCACCAGGTAGTGAGCATTTAAGCTGATGTTCCGATGTTCTTTGTTTTTACTGAACAGATTCTGCACAATGTAGATGATGCTGAGCCGTCGATGATGGCTGCCTTTGGTAAAGAGTTGGGTGACCCGCGCATCCGTCTCCGCCATGAGATCATCCAGAACCACCAATGTGTCGGGTTCCAAATCGGCCAGGTTAGGTAGGCCTTCCACGAACGTGATGTGGGGCATTGCTGCATACGCTTCCTGCCATTCTCCATAACCCCACACGACTCGGGCAATGGGTGGGGTGATCATGCTGTCGGCGTGTTGAAGGAGCTTCCGGACGAAGTGCGTTTTGCCGGAGCCTGTCGGTCCTGCGATGAGACACGTGAAGGGATGCTGCCACCGAGGGTCCATGGTTCGAGGTGTATCCGCTGTCGTGGTAACCCGCTCTTGTAAATTTCGTACGAGTGAACTGGAGTGGTGGATACAACGTCGGTCGTCGTTGTCTGTACGTCGGTCGTCGTTGTCTGTTCACTGCGAGTGATGATGGTGGTGGTGGGTACAACGTCGGTCGTCGTTGTCTGTTCACTGTGAGGGATGAAATCCGGTACGTACTGGGTGTACTTGGTGTAGATGTTGAGCTTGGTGTGGAGCTCGACGTGGAGCTCGATGTGGCTTGTACACGGGGTGTGGTGGTGACTGGGCTCGATACGGGGTTGACTGGTGCTATCTGTAGACTGGTTTCACTGATGGCTGGTGTTCTCAGTTGGTTAAGTAGCGTGCTGACATAGGCTACGTCGTAAAACACACCTCCGTACAACACACTCAGCAGGGTTAGCACTATCACCACAAAGCCCACTTGCGCTTTGCGCGTTTTGGGAGACGCTGTGTTCAGAGGCAGCTGCTGTTTGTCCATAGCACCGTGGTCGAACGTGGAATGAAGGATGACGGTAGTGGTGTCTGGCTTTATAGTCGTTTCACCTGGTTGGCAGCGACCCAGGAATTGAAGGAACTGGGCCAACCTTGCCATTTCACGAAATGAAACAGTTTGCCACGTCGACGTTCCGTTTTCAAAATCTGCTCCACCGTGTAGTAGTCTTGCTGTGTTTTTACGACAGGCTGTAATTCCGTCTCGTAAAACGTCCCTAGCAACGGTTCCCCTTGAAGATCTTCCAGTTCATAGACTCGCTGCTGTCGGGGTAGGCGCCGTTTAATCAGGAAGTGCTCATCGCTCCAGTTGGGCAAGTAACTTTTCTCGAACTTGCCCTTGACTTTACTGATCCGTACAGGGTCCCCGACCTTGTACACCGCCTTCGGCGTTCGCTGCGATGGCCTGGGGTACAAGACACGCCGGACTTGGGCTTCATTGCGTTGGGTCACGGTAATGGGGGCTCTCTCTATACTCCGATGATAGGCTCGATTGTAACCACTCACAAGTTTCGGGAGAACATCGATGTACCGCCTTGTATTCTTATAGGTGAAATATTTATACATGCGGCCTTTGAATGTCCTGTTGAACCTTTCCACCACGGAAGCCTTGGTCTCGTTGTACGTATGGAAGAAAAACACCTTCTGGGCTTTCAGAAACTGTTGGAACGGTCTGTTGAGGAATTCCGTGCCTTCGTCGGTTTGCAAATACAAAGGTTTGCGCCCGGTCTTGAAGATGGCTTTGAACGCCGCTATGAGATTCGCCCCCGTTTTCGTCCGGATGGGTACCACCCACGCATACTTCGATAGGATATCGATGCACGTCAAGATATACCGATTCCCATCGTTGTGTTTGGCAAAGGCGCTCATATCGACCAAATCCGCTTGCCACTGGGCATCTATTCCTCCCACGATGACCCGGTTCCGTAGAAAATGGCGACGGACAGATCGATGTAAGGTATAGGTGTCTTGTTTTCTTAACCAATCTCGGACTTGGGCACGTTGTATCCCCTGGGGTTTGGCCGCTCGATAGAGAGCCGACAATGCACTATAGGCCGCCGGACTGTCGGGACTGTAGTATAAGTTATCCAACACCTTCTCCCAGCGCTTCATGGTGACAAATGATGATGGACCCTGGCTCTATCGTTTATTTATAACGGGTATATCTTGGGCCGGAGTTTCTTTCTGATTTTCTTCGTTGGCTTCCACAGTGTCCATGGTAAATGACCAGTCCAACTCGTCTGATGACCGCTTGATAAGCACTTGATCCACATCTACCACGGCATCTTCCAATGCAGACCATAGATCAGGGTGAAGGGTAAAATGCACTGTACCCCCATCTAGCCGAGCCAATTGAGCAAAGAAAGGGCCGCGTCGGATGTACACATCGTGACACAAGTGGATGAGGTCGCCGTCCAGTTCACCAGACAACACCCGTTTGAATTTGGTCCAGCCCTCTCGGGACAGACGAATGTGTGCCGGGCACGGTTGTGTAGGGTCCGCATCACAGATGTCTCCCACCTCCTCCATGATATCGACCTTATCCGCATACACGTGCAGGAAAACCTCGGGGGTCAAGCTGAGATACGCCAGTATTATATGCTCCGTCATGGTCAGTACGTGAATGGTACCAGATTTGACTGTCTCTCGTATTTATAGGGAGAACCCCGTGAGATCAAAGGATCAGGTGGTCATGTCACTGGGCTGACTGAGTCTAGCCGGGTAATCAATGGCATCGTCGTCGGGTTCATGGCTAGACAGTTGTTCATTGGGTTCTGCCGCTGCTTCTCTCAGGGCACGAGCCCACTCCAACTCGTCTGATGACCGCTCGTCCGGTGTAAACAGCTGGTCCACGATAGGCACCACTTTCTCGAAGGCTATCCACAGATCGGGGTCTAGGGTGAAGCTTCGCGTAGGGTCTTGGTAGCGGCCCAGGCGTGGGAAGAAGGGTCCACGGTATACGTAGATGGCATTGTCTATGTGGATGAGGTGTCCATCGAGCTCGCCGCTCAACACCCGTTTAAATTTGGTCCAGCCGTCACGGTGTAGCGTAACCGTATTCGATACGGTCTCCGCGGGAGACCAGCAAACATCTCCACGGTCTTCCACGAGGGTGACTTTATCTTCATAGACGTGTAACCCCACCCGGGGTGTAAGGGGAAGGATGGCTCGTAGGACTGGTGACATGCTTGATCCAATGACGATCGTTGAATGACGGACACTGTGTCTGACCCTCGTATTTATAGTCAGGTCCCACTGTCAACGCCACAGCGCCAGGGTCAATAGGGCACAGACTATTGTGAGGCCAACCAGCCGTCGCTGGTTCCGGCGTGAGCGCTCGTGGTCCATAGCCCGAGCATCAAGGATGGCTGTCATAGTCCAGTAGTGGTGAGTGATGGCACACCTCTCCATCGAGTGCACTCTGTCGAGGACCGCTTCTGTGAACTCGTTCAGGATCTGGCGTCGCCCCTCGTTGTCGTCGCCATCTGCAAACATGGACCGGACCACTGCTCGGTAACCCGTGAGTGAATTAACCACGGTGGCATGCTGTAAAATGCGAGTCGCAAAGGGCTGGATCTCCGTCATGGCTCTGCAACCGTAGAAATGAAGGTGTGGGATCCAGAGGGACGTGTTTTATAGACCATGTCACACATGCGCGCCTAGATGTAGCTCTACGGGTGTAGTCCGTGATACGTACTATTCTGATGGGTTAGTCCAAAAAAGAGAGCAACAACAACACAGATTACAGATCAATCCTTTTATTATGCGTGAACATCATAGGAATGCATGTACTGACTTGTCTGTGGGGGTTTCCCACAATGGCGGTCACCTTCCGCCATTATCCGCCATTTTCCCACAATGGCGGTCACCTTCCGCCATTATCCGCGAGGGGCCCACATAGACCACAAAAACGTCTATTTCCATACCCTTTGGCTACCGGGCATGCGCAGAATGACCCTATTTCTACCCCACATCCACGCCATCAGATGCTCCATTACATAGGCTTCACATGGATACCTCACACGACCCATTCGAACCGTGAATAGCCCATCTCTAACCCAAACACACCCCCAAAAATGCCTGCTTTCTCTACTACGGCCAGGCTGCGCATGCGCAGACTATTGACAACGTACGAACCATCAGTGTAGTCAAGTGCTCCTGCATGAGAGCTTCACATTGATACCTCACTCGACCCCATCGGACCATTAGTGGCCCACCTAGATCCCAACACGTCCACCCCGTATGGACCTATACACCCATAGCCATGCAGTATAGGCCTATGGGCCTACCCAGGCCTCGGTGACTTTTTTCAAAAATTTCACCGTTTCGTGCCGGGACACTTCCTATCATGTTTGTCTTGACGAGACCAAGAAAACAAATCCAAACAACCATACCGCGAATGTATAGAAGTAGGTTTCCCAGTGGGACAAACATTGGTCCTATACCCCCAGTATGGGACTATATGGGTCTATATGGGTCTCGGAGACTTTTTTCAAAAATTTCAACGATTCGCTCCGCGACACTTCCTATCATGTTTGTCTTGACGAGACTAAGAAAACAAATCCAAACAACCATACCGCAAATGTCGAGAAGTAGGTTTCCCAGGATGGTCCTATACCCCACCATACCCCATAGAGGCATTTTCTCGTAATTTAGGATAAAGTCCGTGTTCCGTATTTTTTCAGGAAAAATTTTACATACATCCACTCTGGAACTAGGGGAAGATAACTCTATTGATAGGCAAGCCCTGTTAAGCCTGGCGACCTACATACCCCCCATACCCCATATAGGCATTTTCGCGGATTTTTCGATAAAAGTCCGTGTTCCGTTTTTTTTTCAGGAAAATTTTTACATGCACCCACCCATGACTGGATGCCCCTTCACATAGGCTTCACATTGATACCTCATACAACTCCATCGGCCCATTAGGGACTCCCCTAGATCCCAAAACATCTATTTCCATACCCTTTGGCCACCGCGCATGCGCAGAATGGTGACAACGCCCGAGCCGCTAGTCCAGTCCGATGCCCCTTCACGAATGCTTCACATTGATACCTCATACGACTCCATCGGCCCATTAGTGGCTCCCCTAGCTCCAAAACGTCTATTTTCATACCCTTTGGCCACCGCGCATGCGCAGAATGCCGATATTTCAATCCCACACCCAGCCCATCAGATGCCCCTTCACGAATGCTTCACTTTGATACCTCACTCGACCCCATCGGTCCACTAGGGACCCCCCTCGGTCTCAAAACGTCTATTTAGGTATTCCCCGTATACATTAACATTACAAAATGGCGGCTACAACATGGCGCCTACAACATGGCGGCATGCCAGGGAAAACCCCCAGTACATCACAAACAAGTCTGGACATGTCCAAAGGTCACGCCTCAGTCACCCCAACCGGAAGTGACGTCATAGTTACATCCGGGTGAAATTGGACTCAATTTAGCCTTTCACTACTACTAACCTAACCTCAGGTAGTGTCATGGTTTAATCGTACTCCTCTGTTGACGTCATGTTGCTGTCGTTGAAGCTTGCATCCGATTGCTGCATTACGTTACAATCTGATGTGGCTACAAGACCGATACTGGGTTTTTATCCTCCCCGTCTCAAACGCCCACAGGTGGACAATCAGCAAATAGGCAATTTTTTTCTCGCCACAAGAACGTCTTTGAGAGGAAAACAACGCTTAAGCGCAACACCACAAAGCCATTGGTAGCGCTTCGTTCCGTGACGTCTTGGTGACGTTCTCTGGGAGGGCAGCATCACAAGTAAAAATGCCTTGCAATGTTACTGTACCTGCTTAAAGTCATACAATTCAATTCAGTTATTTTTATTGCTCGACTTCGTCACATATAGAGTATGGCAAATGACATAATAATAACAAAAGAACATAAAAGACAATTGATACAGAGATAAAGTCTGTTACTGTTGTAATATAGTTTTTGTGAAGAAAAAAAAGATAAAACCAAGTATACTGTATGATCTTTTCCTTGTCCATTGCTGATGTCATCGTGTGGCATTATCCTGTATGTGTAGCAGATCAGATGATGGTTTTCTTTTAATACAGAGACTAGGACATTCCAATACGAGAGATCCTGAAGGATCTTGGCGCCCACCATTGTCCGATAATTGTAAGCTAATAACAAGAGGATCTTTTTGTCCATTGTTGCTAAGAACAAACCATTGATTTGTACATGTAAGTCATGTTTGTTCTTGACATGGTACATGCCGAAATAAGGTCATCGTGGAGTTCGAAATGGTATTGTGCACAATGTGGCTGATTTTACGTACATGACGGGGTCATCAAATAAGGAATTAAAAGACTCTGGGACAATTTTGATGTAGGATTTATATATGTGCAAGCAGTTTTTCTGTTTATATTTTATGTCAGTTGAAAGTCAAACCAGTCGGTAGGGCTTACTTCCTTAACATAGTGAAGTGAATGTTTTGTGAAACAATGTTCTTTGCGAATGAAACATTTAAAGTTAATGAAAGTTCATAGACAATGTCTTTGAAATAACTGTTTTAGTGGGGGAGACCTGGGTAATAGTTGAACGTATAACACATGTGACATCAGGGCTTCGTGTTTAGCGCGAGTGATAGCTCACCTGCACGCAAACACTCGCGTAAATTCATGTCACGAGAGTGATTTTAGCTCACGTAAACTGTGACATTTTATATTGTATTATATTGCAATCACTCGCCTGACTTTTAAATACCCTTTCCTAAATATTTTGACATGAGCTATTTTTAGCTCGCACACTAATTCTAAACACGAAGCCCTGTGACATCGAAACTTCTTCGCTGCAGTGCAATTTACTTTTGCAGTGGCAAAGACACAAAGTAGGTCTGATGTTAGCCAAGATATAAATATGAAGAAGTTGTTGTTCAATATGGATTTATTAAGAAATCATAAAGTCGGGGTCACCCTGTTGGCAAATGCAACGAGATGAAATGTCCGGTAACAAGGTTTGACTGTGAAATTAAAGACAAGTAGGTGACCATAGTTCATAGTCCATAGATTCATCCTGTACATAGGAGCACCTCCAATGCTAGGAGTGTTACACATGCATATATATATAGAAGCGAAAGTCCATTAAGGCATATAAAAAATAAAGTACAGTATGCTGGAAGGTGTTGAACATCATTTGCAGTACTGCACGTGAAAGGTTACAGATGACATTACCGAGTGTTCAACAGTTCAGTTTGATGATGATGAAGAGTGTACAGGTATCGCCAGAGAACACTCATCACATTTGCGACACACCCAGGGTCACTCAGACGAGATGAAGGGTCTATGATAAAGACAGATATATCATCTGGAGCCCTTGCATTGTGTGGAAGGTCTTCGAGGCACTCGACACACACAGATTTTTAAATCAGGGCAAGAAATTTGTCTCTGGTGTCTTGAAGGGTGTCGCACGTGACAAGGAAATGTATGCCAGGAGCCTCAGCTGAATGGGGAGGGCTTGGACATCTGTTACACCCGTAGAGACGGAGGATATCGCAGGATGAGGTTTTCCAGTTGGAAAGCAGCCGAGGGTCATACAATGTATATCTGAAAGAAGGACACATATTAAATTTTTGAATGTGAATAAAAACACTTGTTGCATAATAGACCGTAATGGCGACCTGTGTACCAAATTTGAAGAAAAAAAATCTGTTAATTCCGGGGAATTTGTGAAAACTCTCCTCAAGAAATAGATGCTGTTATATATTGGTTGAGACTATGGAACTTCTCACTTTTCGCAACTGATCCATGTATGACATGTCAGTGATTGAGAAGGGAATAATTATCTTTTAATTTGTTTTTCTGGCTATAGCTTACCATTACTGAAGACGAAATTTTTTTTTGCAATGAAATATATGGGAATTACCTGATGATGGTCATGTAATAGAATAAAGAAAGGTTTGTACTCACTTGTCAGAAGATCCTCCAACGATTAAGTACAGGAATCGACTTCTTGTCACAGAATCCTGGCGATCCCTATCTCTTCTTGACGATACCCACTGCAAGGCATCTTGGTGATGCCAAAGTCAAGGCATCTTGGAAATGCCCATGCAGGCCACCCATGGGCATTGGTTGAACGTAACTCAAGGACTGGCTTGAAGTATGTGCCAGGAGCCTCGAGTCAATTTTCCGCATTTTTCATAGTTGTAATATGGTGCTCAAAAGTGACAAAAATCACACTAATTTGGTCATTGGGTATGAACGGGGATCCTTTAATGGACGCCTGATTATAGATTCAGGGAGTAGATGCTTAGAATTATCGATGTAATAGAATTCATATAGTAAATTTCTTGTATCCTCTAATTCGTTCTTGCTTTCGTGTAGAAATTCGTTCTTTTTTCATGTGATTGTTGTCATATTTGCTGAGATATATGTTGGCTGATAAAGAGACGACTTTCAATGAACAGATGTAAATGTACAGAATACAAGTCCATGGTTAGACCAATAAGTTGGTATTACGCCAGCCTGCACACACTTTTCATTGGTGTAGACGTGGTCGAGTAATGTCCCATTTACAGTTGTGGGTTCAGTGATTAACTGGTGAAGTCCTAATTCCTGTTCCATGAATTGTACAAATGTAGTATCTTTCTCCAGCAAGTTCATATTGAAATCTCCAAGAAAGAAAGTCGGTTTATGTGTATTTATCAATGGCTGAATATTGTTGCGTACAACGTGTTCTAGTTGTATATCTGACAGTTTTGGTGTTTTGTAGATGAATATCACTTGAACATCATTTCTTTTGATTCGTGCATTTATGAAGATAAATTCAACGTTATCATAGATGTGAGAATTGATCTTCTTCACAGTTATGTCATCCTTTATGTATGCGACTAGTCCATGAAATGGTCTGGTCATGTTGGATGACCGAGCTTCATCTAATCTATACGTTTGAAACCCTGGCAGCTCATACTGATCAGCTTTGTCTGTATTTACAAGACGTGTCTCACAAATTCCAATTAAGTCTGCATTGTGTACATTTGGATCAGTCTTGATATCGTCTATATGTAAATGCAGGGATCTAGCATTGTTAAACAGTAGTTTTACCTGGGAGTTGTCAATACTGTACAGAGGTGTATAACACAACTGAAGTGGATTCTTGTAAAGCCTTTCCATTTCTTGATGTACCTTTTCATCCACTTTCAATGCTTTCTCATTGAAATCAAGAATGTGCAAGTTTGCTAATTTGCGAACTCGAGACAGTGCAACATAATGAACATGTGGTGGTTTATAACTGGAGCTTAGATCTACAACAACTTCATCAACTGTGGCACCTTGTGCTTTGTGAACAGTCTTAGCTGCGGCTGGGGCAAGTGGAAATTGGATTCTTTGATAAGTTTTTTTGTTATGAAGAAATGTCCGTTTTGTTTCAAATACTGGTGTCCATTGCTGATCAATATCTGTATGATAGAGATGTTTGTATTGTTTTCTTCTTTTGCTACCAATGTTTGTATCGGTAAATAGAACCCATACAATGGCTGGTCTCTTAGATGTTCCTTTGTACTCGATGAGTTTCAGAATTGCTGATGCACCATTTGTCAACCCATCATCGACCTCAACATTGACTGTTACATCATATGTCATGTCAACCGCAAGTTTCAGCACACTAGGGAGGTTTCCAGTTTGGCTGAGTTTGTCTTTCTTATTAGTTTCTTCTACCAAGTGAATCTTAATCTCTTTGTTCATGTTCACGGGGGAAATGATATCCGTATCTGCGAAGACGTCTACTTTTATAGTTTTCAGATCTTGAATCAATGTGGTGTTGAAGTTATCAACTTTCTTGTTCTCTGTGAATAAATGCAGAGCTTTCCTTGGATAGTCTGCAGACGTTGTAGAAATCATGCGAGATGTGATAATTTCTTTATCCGTTGGTAGGAGTTGATTGAATCTTAACCTGTTTAACATCTCGGCAAATGGCAAGTCATCTTTTTGTCTCATGATTTCGGCGAGTTCAAATATTTGGAAATGATTTTTCCATAAATTGCTTGCTAGGCCGACGGACAAATCAGAGAAGATCCATGAATCTGCTACAGGACATAATTGATAGAAGTCTCCAACAGCTATTATACTTATCCCTCCGAAATCTCGTTTTGTACCAGTTAGTTCTTGCAGTCGGTCATGCATGAAAGCGAAAAGCTTGTTACCAACCATGGAGATTTCATCGATAATGATAACAGTAAGGTCTTTGTAAGTTGTTCGAAATGTATTTAGCTCATCACTGTACATATGCTGCTGTGTTTGGAACATTTTCTTGTGGAAAGCAGAGGCTATTGTTACCCCATTGATGTTGTAAGCTGCCTTTCCTGTGAATGCTGTTCGTAAGATCTTTATAGTATCCGGGTCATCTCCATCTTTGGAATTTAGAAGTCTATGTAGTGTTTGGTACAGAGCTTGTATTACTACTGATTTTCCAACACCCGCTCCTCCCGAGAGGAATGCGTAAAGTGGGTCGGTCCTTGTAGAAATCCATTGTATAACGTGATTGAAAAATTCTCGTTGTTTAATGTTAAGAGATCGGAGCAAAGCCCGGTATTCATCATCTGGAAGCAGTACTGAATTTGTTTCAACGGATACAGAGGCAGCAGGTAAATCAAGATCTTGACCAATATCTGCTGTGCTCTGGGATTGTGTCGGGGGAATAAAGTGGATAAAGTCCTCTGACTGACTGGTAGATTGCTCAGCATCTTCTGCTTGCACTTGTTCAGTGTTAGGTGCTAAAGTGTCAAACTCTGTGGAAAGGTCTTGTTCAGCTTGTTGCCTAGCTAGATCTAATTCTTCAACATGGTGTTCGTATTTCTGCAGCAATGGTAAAATGTCTGCACTTCTATTTTGGTAATGACCTTCATATGTGTCATATCCACCTTTAAGATCTTTGTTTTCGTCTCTCCATGGCATGAACAGAAGAAGTTTTTCTCTGTAGAAGTTCTCAGAATTTGTACTCTTGCTGTATCTTACATATCGTATTACCTTTGGGTTCCTCCTTTTTCTGATTGTTATGCCACCTCGCAATTTCATCACAATATTTGTATCACCGAACTCTGTATCACTGTCGGTCTCAACGTTATTGTCAGATGAGGGTAAATGACCTTTATCATCATCATTGCATTCAACTTCAAAAGTAGGTTCCTTTTGTCTATACTTCACTTCTAACTCGGAAACATAATCAGCGAGGCAGTATTTTTCGATTTTTTTTGGTCTTTTTGCATACCTCTTGATGATGTTGTCAGATTCAATGTCTGTTGAGTCATCTGGAAGCTGTTCCAGCTGTTCTTCGGTTTTTAAGAGAAAAACTCGCTGGTCTGGAGGAGATGTATTGATGAATATTACTTCACGAGATGCTCGTGTCAGTGGCATCTGCAACACGAGATATGATGCTTCTTGGGCACTTATTTCAACAAAATTGAGGAACTGGTTTCCAATATGTCGAACCTGCCTCTTGAGATCCATGTTTCCCTCTGTTGCTTCTTTAGATGCCTGTTCTAGCATAGTACTCATACCTCGCTGTGATTTGCTGATATAGGAAACAATGTACATTGCACAGGCATAGGGATCAAGTACAAATTGTATGTCCAGATTTGCTCTCCATGCACTAAGCACAACTTTATTGTAATAATTCACACGCATCTCCGATGGTTTTCTTTTCAAAAACACCTTGGGCCCTTTGAGAGAGCTTCGTATGCATTTAATATATTCTGATTCTTCCATTTGCACAACATCTTTTAGAAATTGTTCGTATGACATATCACATCCGTCCTTGAACTCGTTCATTCTAGCATGTATTTCTGAGTATTTTTTCCTGTACTCCTCGACATCATTTTCTAGTGGTTCTAAGACCATTGTCTTTTGAAGTGGTGGAAGGGGAAAGCCAAATCTACAGACAGATCTACCACCTTTCTTGCATGTTTTCGAATGCTTATGAATCTGGAGTTTAACCAAGTCTCGTAGGTCTTCCTCGACATCTAGGGAACAAGTCACATATTTGTCAACATACTGAACAATGTCGTCTTCAGAATCCACATTATATTTTGGTGCTTTCTCTGTCCATACTATCATGTGAGTGTGTGGCGAGCCTCGATTTTGAAATTCAATGCGTTGGAATGTATCAGTAACAGTTCCAATTGGAGAGTGTTCACTTTTAAGTACAGTGTTTACAAATACTTGCACTCTGTGGTCAAAGTACCTGGACGTTGTTACAGGGTCTTTTTGAACAAGTTTGACTTTGTCAGACCATGTCATATTTTCTATGTCTTTATCGGAACATGGCACACCAGCTAAGACAGCTAAAGTTTTAAGTAACTCTGTCCAACGAGTATCAGCTGAAGATAATGACATAAACCATGTTGGGAGACCTAATTGTCTAATCATAGCAAATACATCCTTTTTTCTTGAAGAAAGGTATGCTGGAGAATTACGAAGTGTTCTAAAAATGTAGTAACCTTCGTTCAAGTTAACTATCTTGTCAGCAATTTCAGGGTTTCGCGCTTCTTTTGCTGTAATTTTCTTTCCTTCACTTTTCTTCCTTCGAACAGCTAAGTTCACTTTATCAACCACTTGTTTCCTTTGTATTTTGTTCAGTTTGAAAAAGAGATTTGGAACACATGTTGCGGATCTTCGATCAACACTTCGTAGTTCCCATTTTGAAACATCACTGTAAGATACAGGTACATGCCGGTCATTGCTTTCTAATCTTTTCTGTCCACAATATATAGTTGGAAAAGAGAGTACTTCGGCATCTTTATCATGATAAATGCTAAGTGGTTGTTGTCCTTCGCCAGGTGCTAAAACTAGGCCTTTGTTGGTATCAAGATTTGTTTGGTCGATGAGTGTGTCAGAATTGCCTTGAATGCGATCATCTTCATGGGTTTCGATAAATGTATCTTGGTTTTCTAACTCGTTTTCAGGATCAGTAAATGCTTCTGAATAAACAATTTCAGATCGTCTACCATCTGCAGTGTCCGAACAACGTGTCAACTCGTCGTTTAAGTTTTGTGATCTTGTAAATTCTTGAACAATTTCTTCAGCACTATTAGTAATCTCGTTAACCCAATTCTCATCAATTGCCAGACCAGAATTCTTATACAGCTCACTATTGTTCATAAGCCAGTGTAAAGCTGTGAGTACAACAGTTGGTCGCACATTTTCAGAAAACACACATGATTTGTACGAAAGTCTTTTCTTCAGTTTTACAGAAACTGTAAAATGTTCATCCATTTGTCTTGGTAATGCATTCAGTGTCGGCTGAATGTCAATCGGGACGTTGACTACATTGCCTTTTGTTGAATACTGTCCACCTCGTGGTAATTCTCTTATCTGCATAAATGGTATTCTAAGCGCTACAAGCCGTTCTTCGAGAGGGTGCAAGTTCAACTCGTGGGGTTTATCAGGCCAGGTCATCCCATTGGCAACAGAGAGTTTTGGAATTTTACATTTCTTTAATGTGGATAAGCATGTGTGACAAATCCATTCCTTTCCATCTACAGATTTGTATCCTGTATAGAAATCTTTATATGTTGGAAATATAGGAACAGGGCAACTCTCAGTTACGCTTTCTCTAAACCATGTTTGATGACAACAGGTACATACATATTCTGGTCCTTTTTCTGTTTTTTTATAGAAAACATTGATACATCCGTCTATATCATGCCCGAAACGTCTTTTTTTACATTGTTCTTTTTCATGCTGAAAATACTCTTGGCTTTTTCGATCTTCTGATTTTCGTTTTCTGTCCAAGGCTTTTTCTTCTTGTGTAACATGCCTTCTTCTTTCAGATTGTTTCATTCTTTCAATCGTGAGGAAAGTTCTATCCTGTCGCAGTTGTCTCTTTCTGGTCAAATCTGCCTTTGACTCCGCTTGTAAAAACATTGGATCGAGTCTAGCTTTTTTCTTCAACAATCTTTC
>JAVTVY010047429.1:0-23294 GCA_036873755.1 Hanleya hanleyi | reverse complement strand
TATGAGGTATCAAAGTGAAGCCTAGGTGAAGGGGCATCTGACTGGACTAGTGGGTTTGAACTAGCGTCATTCTGCGCATGCGCATAGACGTTACTGGAGCTAGCGAGGCAATAATGGTCCGATGGGGTCGAGGTGAGGTATCAAAAGTGAAGCTTAGATGAAGGGCATCTAATGGGTTGGGTGTGCGGTAGCCATTCTGCGCATGCGCAGATACATGCGAGAACTCAGCGTCCAATCAGAAGCGAGTATTTCAAATCCGCCACGGAGCTCTCGTCCAATCAGAAGCGAGTATTTTGACCCAGTGCATTATGGGACATATCCAAGATGGCGGCACGTATGTTCAAGATGGCGGCACATCCGGTGTCGAAAACTGGCCATTTTTGTCGGGATGGGGTCACCTAGTGTCGAAAACTGGACCCTGTATGGGTCCTGCTAGCGCCTTGACGCCATGATATAGACCGGATAGAGAAAACAACAACAACAAGGATGACACATGAGGGAACAACAACAACAACAAGTTTTTTTTTCATATAGTTTATTTTCCCCTTCCATCATAACATACCCACGCTGGGGGAGCCGCGTTGGGTATGTTTACAATTCAAGAAAGACTCTTGGCCAATCAGAGACCGCCATTTGCATCTGTCCTATTCGTTCCTGTCCGTTAGATGTATTCTTGTCCAATCAGAAGTCGCCATTTCAGAGAGTTCCTTCTTCGGTCATGTTCATTCTGAACCGTTTAATCTAATCATCGTCGGACAGGCCTGGATATTCTTCGGGCAGCATGTCCTAAAACAGTTGTTTGCGCATTCTGATCGCATTTTCCAGGGCCTCTGTGGATGGTAGTCCCATATCCTCTTCCAAGTGACGCTTGGTCTTCATGATGGACCTGTGCGTGGGGTCCCCTTTCATTTCAAGCGGTAGTAAGGTATACTGTTCATAGATCGCCATGGCTGTTTTCCTGATGCGGGAGCGCATTTGGGTGTACGTCTGTTGTAAATTATCCTCTCCGGCGTCCTCGATCGCTTCAGCGTGAGTATTGATAGCTGCTGTCACAATACGATCCCAGAAGGTAGGTTCTGCCTCACTTTCCTGGGATGTAGGCTGACTCTCTGAGGTCAAGCTCTCCATATCAGTAGATATACTGTCAGCAATCTTGGATTCGGTATCAGTCGATGCACTCTCATCAATCTCTGTATCAGTATCTGCCTCAACGGGCTCCTCGGCGTCTTCAATCCCATGTATATTTTTCTGGTGTCGCATCATATCGTAATGTCTGGTGAACGTGCGTTCACACTCAGAACAAGTATAAGCCATGTTGACGGTTGAACGTCGACTGTGCGTGTTTGGGGAATACGCTCGCTTTTATAGACAGTAACGGTCATCGACGCTTAGCTCAACGCTTCAATGCTCTGGTGAATTAGCTCAGAAGCTCTGATTTCATGGAATTGACATCAATTCATCGAAATGCAGTGACGCCCGTCAACGCCCGTCGTTACGCCTTAACGCTCGTCTCAACGCTTTAACACACTTTCTTAACGCTTTAACGACGTTTAATGATGCGTTCGAACAAATGTTTCTTTTGTGCTATTGCTCTGACATACGCCGCTTTCCAGTTCATGCCCGAGGTTTTCAACATCGACGCTGTTCTTTCAATTTCCATATGGACTGGATCCTTATCCAACAATTTCATATGGGTCAGTAAGTCGACATACTGCTGACGTAAAGCCCGTCGTAGTCTGGGTGCCAATCTGTTATGGGCTAAAATTGCAGCTTCCTCTTTCGAATATCCTTTGCGTTGAAACTTGTTTCCTGTGGCCTCCAAAATCTCGCCCATCTCGGCGTCCATACTTTCTTTGAACAAATCCTTCCATAGCCTCGAGTTCACATTATGTTCTTCAACCTCGGGTTGGGCCTTCACGGTTGGATGATATTCCGGGACTGGTGATATGAAGAAGGCCCGCTGTACGGGGGTGGGTTGCTGCTTCACCAAATGTGGACTCGGTGGATGGTGTAGGGGCTGTGGTGATTCCTCGCCGGGTAGCAGGTGGGTCGTCAGCCGGCGATCTTCGGGGGTATGGGCTTTTAAATCTACGAACAGGTAGCCGTACGGACGACTTGTCGCTTCTTGAAACGCCTGCATGAAATGGTCGATGTTCTGAGGATAAATTCGACTACCAAACACACGAATTTGTGCTCTGTCAATGGGGTTGGAGAACAACACAAAGTATTGGCAGTTCAAGGCAATATCTCTGGACGCCTTCCCTTGAGGAAAGAGATTCTGGGTCAAATAGATGACGGACAGATTGCGATGATGGGACCCTTTGGTGAATAGGTCGGCGATTTTCGAATTGTCCTTGGCCGCACTCATCAGATCATCTAGCACTACCACGTTGGTCTGCTCGGGGTCAAAGTAATACGGTTCGTCTATGTCATGAGGAATCCCTGGGACGAAACTCACATTCCGTAATCGCGTAGTTTCGTAGGCGGGCTGCCATTGGCTATAACACCAAACAACACGTGTCGGAGCTGGGGTTGCCACACCTTCCTCTAAGAACTTCATTACCCAGGACGTCTTTCCACATGCCGTAGGGCCGCTCACCGTCATCGTATACGGATGCTCTACCGCACTTGTTGGACCTATAGCGGGACTCGGCGGTGTCTCTTGGTTGTGTTTGCCTTGAATGTGCCTGAGCATACTATCGCGATGAGAGAAGGTTCTCTGACAGAACGTACACGTACACGAAATGTTGATCTGTCGACCAATACATAAGGACTGATGAGGGACACATGTTCATTCTTATATGTACAGACACCACCACCAACACCACCACCACACACTACCACACACACAAACACAAACACACCACCACCACCACCACCACCGCCACCACCGGCCGTCAACGCCCGGTGGTGGTGGTGGGAACTCCCGTGTGGCGGAGCTCTTGGATCGGAGCTCTTGGAGCTCAAAGCCTGTGGAGCTCAGATCTCGGAAGTGACATTTGCATACGACCTCTGTGAGGTCACTTCCGCTTCCGTTCACGTGACCAGAACTGACCTTTGACCCCGGCGCGCGCGGTGTAAAGGTTTCCACCGCGGTGGAAACCTTTGAGAGATTGATGAGAGTGCATCGACTGATACCGAATCCAAGATGGCTGACAGTCTATCTACTGATATGGAGAGCTTGACCTCAGCGAGTCAGCCTACATCCCAGGAAAGTGGGGCAGAACCTACCTTCTGGGATCGTATTGTGACAGCAGCTATCAATACTCACGCTGAAGCGATCGAGGACGCCGGAGAGGATAATTTACAACAGACGTACACCCAAATGCGCCCCCGCATCAGGAAAACAGCCATGGCGATCTATGAACAGTATACCTTAGTACCGCTTCAAATGAAAGGGGACCCCACGCACAGGTCCATCATGAAGACCAAGCGTCACTTGGAAGAGGATATGGGTTTACCACCCACCGAGGCCCTGGAAAATGCGATTAGAATGCGCAAACAACTGTTTCAGGACATGCTGCCCGACGAATATCCAGGACTGTCCGACGATGATTAGAATAAACGTTTCAGAATGAACATGACCGAAGAAGGGACTCTCTGAAATGGCGACTTCTGATTGGACAAGAATACATCTAACGGGCAAGAACGAATATGGCAGGACCAAATGGCGGTCTCTGATTGGACAAGAGTGTTTCTTGAATTGTAAACATACCCAACGCGGCTCCCCCAGCGTGGGTATGTTATGATGGAGGGGAAAATAAACTATATGAAAAAAAACTTGTTGTTGTTGTTGTTGTTCCCTCATGTGTCATCCTTGTTGTTGTTGTTTTCTCTCTCTCTCCGTCTATATCATGGCGTCAAAACGTCTAGCAGGGCCCATACAAGGACCAGTTTTCGACACTAGGTGACCACATCCCGACGGAATGGCCAGTTTTCGACACCGGATGTGCCGCCATCTTGAACATACGTGCCGCCATCTTGGATATGTCCCATAATGCACCGGGTCAAAATACTCGCTTCTGATTGGACGATAGCTCCGTGGCGGATTTGAAATACTCGCTTCTGATTGGACGAGAGCTCCGCATTGCATCTGCGCATGCGCAGAATGGCTACCGCACACCCAACCCATTAGATGCCCTTCATCTAAGCTTCACTTTGATACCTCACTCGACCCCATCGGACCATTATTGTCTTCGCTAGCTCCAAAACGTCTATGCGCATGCGCAGAATGACGCTAGTTCACACCCACTAGTCCAGTCAGATGCCCCTTCACCTAGGCTTCATTTTGATACCTCATACGACCCCATTGCACCATTATTGGCTTCGCTAGCTCCCAACACGGCTATTTCCATACCCTTGTGCCACCGCGCAGGCGCAGAATGACGCTATTTCAAATCCGCTAGTCCAGTCAGATGCCCCTTCACCTAAGCTTCACTTTGATACCTCACTCGACCCCACTGGACCAGTAGTAACTCCCCTAGCTCCCAACACGGCTATTTCCATACCCTTGGGCCACCGCGCATGCGCAGAATGGTCACAACGCCCAAGCCGCTAGTCCAGTCAGATGCCCCTTCACCTATGCTTCACTTTGATACCTCACTCGATCCCATTGCACCATTATTGGCTTCGCTAGCTCCCAACACGGCTATTTCCATAACCTTCGGCCACCGCGCATGCGCAGATTGGTGACAACGCCCAAGCCGCTTGTCCAGTCAGATGCCCCTTCACATAAGCTTCACTTTGATACCTCACTCGACCCCATTGGACCATTATTGGCTTCGCTAGCTCCAAAACGGCTATTTTCATACCCTTCGGCCACCGCGCATGCGCAGAATGACGCTAGTTCAACCCCACACCCAGCCCATTACATGCCCCCTCACATAGGCTTCACATTGATACCTCACTCGACCCCACTGGACCAGTAGTCACTCCCCTAGCTCCAACACGGCTATTTCCATATCCTTGGCCCACACGAGTTGTCTCCCTTGCGTCAATGTGTGCAGATGGCGCTACGGTCGACGCCGTGATGGGGAAAGGGCGTCCCCGCACCATCCTGGAGCCGCCATTTTCTTTGTTGTTTTCTTGCGGAGATACACGGGACAATAAACACTCGACCCTAGGGTGGTACAGATGCTAGACTGATCCTATTAACATGGTACGGTACAACACCTATAGATTATGTTTATTATTATTATATGGCTTAGAGGTTTTTTTGAGGGTAATGTGAGGGTTTTTTCTCCCCGTGACGTCCCCACCGCCTCGTTTGCTACCTTGCGCCGTCTAAAAACACCGCCATTTTACAAGTAATTAATTAAAATTAATTAATTAATTTATTTGAAATACTAGTACCCATCCTCCGTATGGCAGAACTGTACAACCCAGAACAAGTCGAGACATGCCTTGATCACGTGATCGTCATTGGGAAACCCCCACTGGGGAATCCCCCGAAAAGTCAGTCACGTGACGTCACGTGACGTCATCTCATTTGCATAAATAAGAACCAATTTGCACTTTTACTAAAATAGCCGCCATCTTGTACCCACCTCCACTCACATCGTGGGTACAAAATGGCGGATACATCCAAGCCGCCATCTTGTACCCACCTCCACCACACCGGTGTCAGTCAGTGCACTGGTGTGGAAGTGGGTACAAAATGACGGATACTCACCTCCCACCACACCACCACAACAGGCCGCCATCTTGTACCCACCTCCACTCACACCGGTGTCAATCAGTGCACTGTGTAGTGGAGGTGGGTTCAAAATGGCGGACTGTGTCGTGGTGTGGTGGGAGGTAAATAGCCGCCATCTTGTACCCACCTCCACTCACATCCACTCACGCATGCGCACATCCATTGATGAAGAAGGTGGGTACAAAATGGCGGATACATCCAAGCCGCCATCTTGTACCCACCTCCACTCACACCGGTGTCAGTCAGTGCACTGGTGTGGAGGTGGGTACAAAATGGCGGATACTCACCTCCCACCACACCACCACAACAGGCCGCCATCTTGTACCCACCTCCACTCACACCGGTGTCAATCAGTGCACTTGTGAGTGGAGGTGGGTACAAAATGGCGGACTGTGTCGTGGTGTGGTGGAAGGTAAATAGCCGCCATCTTGTACCCACCTCCACTCACATCCACTCACGCATGCGCACATCCACACTTATGACGTCACACCAAGTTCTGCGCATGCGCAGTGACCTCTCCTCCACAATCCCTCCACAAATGACCTCTACATCCGGGTTTAAACTGCGTCATGTTGCGGGTTGTATACTACTAACCTGCTCGACTGAGAGCGGGTAGTGTCAACTTCTAAGCTGTATAGAAAGAATCTCATGTCAATACCACGACCGAGCTATGTGTTGAGTTTATTATCAACAATAAATCAAGGTCGAATATTAGATATTGACTTCCAAGCTGTACAGCAAGTGCGTCATTCCTATTTACAACTGAGATATGTTTTCAGAGCATCATCAAAATAAATCTAGGTAGATTAGGGTGTTGAATCATCCCATCTTGGATAGTAGAGATAATACTAATTCTTGTGTATTCCACGTATCTCTTGTGCAATCTGTGGTGTGTCCACCTTAGTAGTGTTTCAGTTCCACCAGATCAGTCGTCTTTAATTCAGATAGTCATATGGATTCGTCGTGTACAGACCGAAGAAATTTAGCCTGAAGAAAAAATGCAGAAAATGCGCAGTCTGGATCCCCATGTAACTGTGTGGGTAGATAGAAAGTATAAGACATATTCACATGATGTCCATTCAAGATAAAACTAGACAGAAAAACTAATATGTGTAGTGAGCGAGAGGTATATTATGTAATCTAAATGCATATTATGTATTCATAATAGGAGACATTTATATGAGTTATTTATTTGAGGCATTGACACGTATCCCCGATGAGAAATTGCGTTTTTATCAATCCGAAGTTCCCAAAACACTACCCATTGGACCCTACGGCCTAATCTCAGCAGTTGATGTACAACAGTGCGTTTGGTTAACAATTCTTATCGGAACCGTTGTTCTGTTCGTAGATTCTATGCCTACGCAAAGCCGTCAAATTTCATAGTTTTTCTTAAGTTTCACACAATTCATGGAAAGGTATGCATTCCTTTAGAATTAGTGTCAAGATGTTTAAAGATGTCAGGGAGATTATGACATGTGTAGAATTAACATTGAAACTCTTTAAACCCAACCACTCAAACATTGCTCTCTTCTCCTTCCTCTTAGCAGTTTGATGACCACTTTCTTACACTACAAGACGGGCGCCCCCCCTTGCAAGAGTTCAGATCCCCTGTTCTCATCTTCCGATTGCCCTCCAATGTCACCTGTGCGTACTACGAGTGAGATATGTCTTGAGAGCTCTATAATCCCTTCCTCCGTCCTTCAACTGAGCCAGTCGTTCCTCTCTCAGTAGTCCGCAGAAGAGCAAGAGCATTACGGATGAGCTGGGAGTGTTTGAGCGATGTATGCACCATCATTGAGTCAAATATGAAGTACATGCTGTCGTTTTCAAGGTCTCGTGATGTAGATTACGACTGAGATTCGGTCCAAGGTGTGACTTCGTTTTTCGCATGTGCAATCGAAGAGTAGTAGAGAAAACCGCATTCACACTTGCGAACTTGAAACATGTCCAAATATACATCCATATGTGTATTTTCTCTACTACTCCTCCACTGCGCATGCGCAGCACGACGTCTCTCCTTGGACAGAATCCCAGTCGTAGTTTACATCATGAGAGCTTCGAAACGACACCCCGCACGTCACATCTGGACCCAAGGATATGACATGGCTCCGTGGTAAACGTTCTTGTTCAGAAAGTTTAATGGATTGCACCCACCGGAGATTGTCTCGCGGTATGTCTGCTAACCGACCTATTTGGAGCAAGGATGGCTCACCTATTCCCCAAACACGCCCTGCGTATCCCCAATATGCCATCTTTCTCTATTGCTCCACGACTGTGCATGCGCACCGTCACGTCACTTCCGGTGAAACCCGTACTCTTTACCACGAGAGCTTTAAGACGACACCATGCACGCCACATTTGGTCCTCGTATAGCTCACAGCTTTATCAGCCAAACTCCCGCCACAGGCCTTTCTGCCGTGTGCACATGCGCACGATGACATTAACGACTAAATTCAACCAACCGCCTTGAGACTCCTCTAGTCGTGAACTACAGCGTCAACTCGATTGATCAAATACTCATACCATATACTTTTCTAAAAAATAAATAAATAAATCCAAGTGTTTCTTAGGTTTCATATCTGTACACGACTGTCTGGAGTTCATCCTACGGATTAAACGCCATTTTATGCGTTATGAAATTTCTGTACAACAGTGATCACTCCGACCACAAAATTTCTACGAAGTAGGCTCTCATTTGCAAATTGTCCGGTAATGAGTGAGTCAGTCAGTCCACCCGAATCATTTCTCCGGCAAAATAAGAAGAACCGTTTATATTAAAGTCTGTCCATGTCAATTAGTTGTCTACTTTGGAGCTTGCCAAAAATCAATAGTTAACTCTGCATAAATTTTCTTTTTTGCATCGTGTAGAACAAACTGAACTCTACAAATGACTACCATTTCTCCGTGATATCGATAATATATCACGCTTGAAATAACTTTGCAATTCTCTCCATATAAAACTACAGTACAGTTGTTTCATGTACTGGGTCTCAATTACATAGGGAGTGAGTGAATATGATTTAACGTCGCTTTCAACACTATTTCAGTCATATCACGACGTTGGTTCCTATTGTTTTTCACACCCGGAAATCACACGGGTAGGGTCGTATTCCTTTTAACATAGGGAGACGTCATAATGTATTCATCCCCACTGGAGCGTACGTCACTGATGCCGTATAAAGTAATAACCGGCGTTTCGTGGGAGTGTCGCTTATATCATATGCCCAGTGAAATTGCCGAATGATAAACCGCATACACCTCTATGACCTTACACGGTATTGTTGGCATTTGTGCTAGTGGAACACGAATACTTTATGACGTCTCCCTATGTAATTGAGCCCCGGTACATGAAACAACTGTACTGGAGAGAATTACAAAGTTATTTCAAGCGTGATATACTATCGATATCAAGGAGTAATGGTGGTCGTCTTGTAAAGTTCAGTTTGTTCTACACGATGCAAAAAAAGAAACTTTATGCAGAGTTAACTACACACATGGCAGTGTGACTAACAGGACCTACGAAGTAGGGTTTGATATGATTTAAGTGTGTACTCGAGAGATGACTTGGGGGCCCTATGTGCTACCGTGAGAGAATTTATATAGCAGTCTCTAATTGACAGTGGGTACTATTAACTTTCCCAGATGTCACCGCTGGTAAGTCATTAGCGTAACAACTATTATCGCCCTCAGTTCCTATTACCCTGTACAATTATCAGCCCAGCAGTATAGCACGAGGTCACCCATCCAAGTCTTGACCGGGCTCAAAGTCGCTTAAATTCGGTGATTTTACGTATCAGGGAACCTTCAAAAGTCACAGTGAAACATACAGCCAAGGGTTCCCGATGGGCATGACAGAGCACTCGCTGAGCCATCAATAAATAATAAAAAAATAATTATATATCAAATTTTCATCATAATTCGGTCAGTTCATAACTTGCTGGTAGCAATGCCCTAATGCATGTTTATGCCAAAAATCAAGGTTCTAATGTCAACGGTTCTTCTTATTTTGCCAACGAAAGGATTCGGATGGACTGACTGACTCACTCACTCACTCATTACCGGACAATTTGCAAATGGTAGCCTACTTCGTAGGAATGTTTGACAGGCTCCAAAGTAGACGACTAATTAAAATGGACAGACTATAGAACCTTGTGTTTTTTTTGCATGAACGTACATTAGGGGACTGTTATCAGCAAGTTCTGAGCTGATCTAATTTTGATGAAAATTTTACCTACATGTGTGACTATAAACCTCGCAATTGGCAAAAACATAGGTCAAGGTACACACTTAAATCATATCAAACGTTAGTCACACTGCCATGTGTCTCCCAAATTACAGCCCGACATGATAAACGATATATACGCTTATGTGCAACTATTCAGAAGTATGAAGCAATGCAACCAGGATCCTACCAAGCTTTTGTAGGCATAGTGTATGAGATGGCATATTGAGACACACAGAACAGATTTCTCAGTGTTGCTTTACCCTGGTACTTTACCCAGACTACACAATTTCATTGGTTCGATATCTAATGTAGAGATATTCTATTGGCTCAAAATACGACGATCTTGATAGGCTCACAGCCATTGATCCATTTATCGCCTTGTTTGCTCGCGTCGTGTTTTCTAGAATCCCCTTTTTAACCCACCATCACCAGATGGTGGGCGGTTCAATTCACTTTTTGTCCGTCGTCCGTCCGTCAGTCAGTCCGTCAATCCGTCCGTAAACAATTCTTGTTATCGATATTTCTCCGGAACTACTGCATGGATCTTTCTCAAATTTGGTACACAGGTTCCCCTTGGGGTCTAGTTGTGCAAGATACCTTTCCTGGTCCGATTCGAAAATCCAATATGGCCACAAGGCGGCCATCTTGGATTTCCCCATAAAACATTGTTATCGCGATTTCTCAGGAACTACTGCATGGATCTTTCTCAAATTTGGTACACAGGTTCCTCTTGAGGTCTAGTTGTGCAAGATATCTTTTCTGGTCCGATTCGAAAATCCAATATGGCCACCATGCAGCCATCTTGGATTTCCCCATGAAACTTTGTTATCGTGATTTCTCGGGAAGTACTGCATGGATCTTTCTCAAATGTGGTACACAGGTTCCCCTTGTGGTCCAGTTGTGCAAGATGTCTTTTCGGTCCGATTCGAAAATCCGATATGGCCACAAGGCAGCCGTCTTGGATTTCCCCATGAAACTTTCTTATCGCGATTTCTCAGGAACTACTGCATGGATCGTTGTCAAATGTGTACACAGGTTCCCCTTGTGGTCCAGTTGTGCAAGATGTCTTTTCTGGTCCGATTCGAAAATACAATATGGCCACAAGGCAGCCATCTTGGATTTCCCCATGAAACTTTCTTATCGCGATTTGTCAGGAACTAATGCATGGATCTTTATCAAATTTGGTACACAGGTTCCCCTTGTGGTCCAGTTGTGCAAGATACCCTTTCTGGTCCGATTCGAAAATCCAATATGGCCACCAGGCAGCCATCTTGGATTTCCCCTTGAAACTTTGTTATCGTGATTTCTCAGAAAAAACTGTGTGGATCTTTCTCAAATTTGGTACACAGGTTCCCCTTAGGGTCTAGTTGTGCAAGATACCTTTTTCGGACCGATTTCAAAATCCAATATGGCCACCAGGTGGCCATCTTAGATTTCCCCATGAAACTTTGTTATCGTGATTTCTCAGGAAGTGCTTCATGGATCTTTCTCAAATTTGGTACACAGTTTCCCCTTGCGGTCCCGTTGTGCAAGGTAATTTTTTGGTCCGATTCGAAAATCCAAGATGACTACTAGGCGGCCATTTTGAATTTCCCCATGAAATTTTGGTATCGTGATTTCTCAGGAACTAATGCATGGATCTTTCTCAAATTTGGTACACAGGTTCCCCTTGTGGTCTAGTTATGCAACATAGCTTTTCTGGTCCGATTCCAAAATCCAATATGGCCACCAGGCGGCCATCTTGGATTTCCTCTATAAAACTTTGTTATCATCATTTCTCCGGAAGCACTGCATGGATCTTTCTCAAATTTGGTACACAGGTTACCCTTGGGGTCTAGTTGCGCAAGATACCCTTTTCGATCCGATTCGAAAGTTCAATATGGCCACCAGGCGACCATCTTGAATTTCCCATGAATCTTTGTTATTGTGATTTCTCAGGAAGTACTGCATGGATCTTTCTCAAATTTGGTACACAGATCCCGCATGGGGCCTAGTTGTGCAAGATACCTTTTTTGGTCCAATTCGAAAATCCAAGTTGTACGCTTCAAATTAATATGATATTCCCGAGTTGTGACGTTGCATCACAAGAGTCGGCGGATCAAACGGTGGGGCATATTCTATAGTTCACCTGATTCCGAATTAAAATGTATTTCTTCAAATTTTAAATCAGTTCACTTTACTCCATGCCGTTGCAAGTGAACTGTCCTATTGTTTCGTCTGCCGACAGGCCGGCTGCACAAAGAGATGTCGCTCTTGTGACACAACGTCACAACTCGACAACTGTAGACTACTGCGTGTTTTGATCCGAGGGAGATTCAGACACTTTCAAAGTGTTAACATTACTGCACGGACCGGATCCCTTCACTAGTATTAAGTTTGTACCATCTTACTATTTTCGAGCATGGTATCTTACAAGAGATATCTCAAACTAGCCCAGTAAACAGAACAGAATTAGCATTCGTTCCTAATTATAAAATCTTAAGTATGTTTAATAGCTGCTCATGCCAAAGTGTTAAAGAGATTTGTCTTCGCTTCCAGTACCCAATGATGACACGTGCAAAAACAAATACTGCAAAACGAAGACGAAAGATCCTCTGGACATTCACTTTCAGACTAACTTTGCTCATTTCTCTTGTACTATAACAACCGACATCAAGTACAGTTTCTAGAAACCTTGAAACTCCTGAAACTTCGAAAGATAATATCTTGGTGTTTTCCAGTGTCCCTTTTTCGATCTTTTTCGCTCAAATTCGAAATTCGAAATTACAAATCAATCGTTTGTTCTTAGTAGCAATGAACAAAAAGATCCTCTTGTCATTAGCTTACAATTATCGGACAATGGTGGGCGTCAAGATCCTTTAGGATCTCTCGTTTAACATGGTAGGACACTGAACATGACAGACTTGCCATTCTCATATATACCATAGTATAATGCCTCAGGGTAATATGTTATCATGTACCGTATTATAATAATGTACCGCAGGTTAGTATATATACTCCGGCATACTCGGGTGACCGGGTGCTGTACTAGCTGGGCTGATCAGTGTCCAGGGTAATAGGAACTGTGAGCACTCTCGTGTTCTGGCACATGTAGGCACCGTCGTGATATGACTGAAACAAGGTTGAAATCGACGGTAAACCCTACTACTCACTCACTCAGCCCGGCATACTCACAGTAAAAAGCCTTCGTATTGACCACTGAGTGCAAACTTTTTCCTTTGTCACGTCACTCCCGGTTCTGGTCACGTAAGCGGAACCGTAAAGTGACGTCACGAAGGTCAAGATTTGCACTCAGATGTGTTAATTCACGAGTTCTTAGCCTTTATCTACTACTACCCGCCATGCGTTTTTATTTATACCTAACAATTCAACCCTTCAATTGCTCTTGATGTACACGTTAGTAGTTTAGAAAGGGAAAATCTCAGCATTGTGACCTTGGGTTGGCCATTAAGCTTTGAACATCGAGGTCGTTTTCAGTCACTTAACTTTCGGATAGCAGATGCACGACAATATCCGGAAATCTTGCAAAAACTCCGGTAAGACGCAATTCACTTCCATAACATGAGCAACTAGAAAATGTTCTTGTGGAGCAAAGTATGGTGTTTTGAGGTCTATCGCACGGGCTTACGCTGTAGAGTATGACTGAAGTGATCTCAGGGATCACTTTTGGTTCTTGTGATTTGTTTAGAGATATGCACACAGTATATTTGTCTATGTGGTCATATGACTTCTTGTCAGTACGCCGGCATCGTTTTCTACCAACCCTTTAAGTTTGCACTTAATCGAACTCACGCTCGCTCCTTAGACCAATCGGCCTTCCCGAAAAAGCTGGCTCATTATGGTCAAATTGATCCATATAATTATAGTATTACATACGATGGAAATCGAATAGATTGTAAAATGAAAAATCCATCCCTAGCGCCATACCTAGGTCTGTTTAAAGGGGTAGTCTGGATAACTGCATACATAGTTTTCTGAACTTAGGGTACGCGACGATTAAGAGATCTCTAAACCGTAATACCAATTGCTAGAAAAGTGGGTAGACGCCCTCTTGGACCTCCTTCTCTGTCCAGCGCAATCTGCCAATCCCATGATTCTGGCCGCATTGGCAATCCAGTTTTTTCATATCTAAACACAAGCAAAGACATCTATAAAAAGGACATCTATGTACTCCCTCGTCTTCACAAAAATAAAACCCTTAACTTTTTGTATCAAGACGCCTTATACCTATCTTACACGTAATATATTTATATCACATAATACTGCTGGGGAAACCATAGAATTTGCGGGAACCCCAGGCGGGAGGACATCCGAAAACGTGTCGATCACTACCAGTATCAAACTGAGAGCGCCCAGGCTGCCTTTGATAGTCACATACCAACGTCACTTGTTATCTGATAACCTAGATGAGGCGTGCACCCTAGTGAAAGTTCCGAGCTTTCATCATCCAGGGAAATGCTTCCACATATCTGTACAAGGATAAAACATTTATTCCTGACGGTATTACATAATCACTTTAATGATTTGCTTCACTTCGACCGAGGTCCGGTTCCTTTGTATACAACGGCGGCGAAAGGGTCCCCATGGACACGAATACTCGAAACAAGATTCTATACCGACTGTTCCAGAATGGAATGCGCGGCTTTTCTCCACTTGCTCGTAAGGTTAATCAGATGAACTGTGGTTGACGTAGCAGACCGGTCAAGGAGATAATGCTTCTTAAAAGTTGGCACAGATATCCATTGAGCAACGTCCAATATAGCTCCTTTGAAAAGTAGCTACCGCCCTGTTATCACGAAAAACATCCTTCGTCCGTGCGGGAGTATAGACTGCGAATTATTAGTTGTCTCGACAATCCATCTGCTGATTGTGTTTTTGGATGCCGGTGATGGTGTTTTTGGATGCCGGTGATGGTGTTTTTGGATGCCGGTGATGGTGTTTTTGGATGCCGGTTGTTGTTATTGATCCGACGAGTGATCCACAAATGATCGCTTTGTTGCATCAATATAGTACTTTCTTCCAGCACAGCACAGTGAATTTTGTCGCCAGTAGAAAATTTACCAAGATTAGCTAAAACCAGAGGTTTTGCCGCATGCCTAATAGCCTCCCTTTGCCTAAGAAAGCCTTCGACAGAAGTACCAAACCTTCGCCCGTAAATGCGAGGCGGTCATTCTCGTCGGAGAGTGCATTAATTTCAGACTTCCGTCGAGCGGACGCCACAGCAAAGACAAACGCATTCTTGAATGTGAAGATCTTAACACTTGCTTGACCCATGAGCTCGAAATTTGGGCTCCTAAGTGCATTCAGGACCAATTCAACATTACATATCGGAGGCAGCTTACGCACCCGGGTTCTTAGGTGGAACATGCCTTTGATCATGTCGTCTAGTGGTTTGCTCTGCGTAACTGTAGTCCCGTCTCGAAAACTAGGGTGAATCGTTGCTATGTCTGACCGATAACCAGAAATTGTAACTGAATATAGTCTCCTTTCATCGTATGAGTATACGAAGAAATCTGCTACTTCTCCCGGAGTGGTTTTAGTTGTATTCTTATCGTTTCTCTTATACCACTCCGAGAACAACCTGAGTTTAGCATTATAAACTCGTCTGGTGAAGGACCTTCTACATTGCGCCATGTATGAGGTAGTTTGTTGACAAAAGCCATCCTAACGTCGGGTTTCGATGACAAAAGCCATGCAGTCAATCGAAAAATTGCTGGGATGTTATTTACCCGACGTCCCTGGCATTGTGTGAGCAGATCTAAACGGTCAGGTAATATGAGTGGGTAGTCTACGATTCAGATTGCTGAGCCTCGATTTTGTCGGCCAGAACGGAGCAATTAGAATGACTTGGCAACTCTCGCACCTTATCTTGGGAACCATGGGAGCTCAAATGGTAGGGGGAGAGGGATACGCATATGCGTACATCTCGAACTACAGGGTCGCTAGGGTATCCACGGGCTCACATATAATGTTCTTTGTGGCAAATATGTCTATATGAGGTGCAGCCACTGATCGAAGACGTGTCTGAGTACCAAGTCTTTCAGCTGCCATTCGGTCAGACGGACGCGTCCACAAGCGCGTTTCGTATGTCCGGAATATGTGCCGCTCGTAGGGTCAGCTGATGCTATATGCACAACTGGAACATGTTCCCAGTCATAATACATAGCTGGGGGGATTTGATCCATCCTTGCTTGTTAATGTAAGCGACTAGTATCGAGCTGTCCGATCGGTCTAGAACAACTTTCCCGCGAATGATCTGGAGAAACCTTTTCAGAACAAGGATGACTGCTTTCATATTCATAGAGATTGATGTGCATAGATCGACCCTGCCTGTGCTTGAATCTCGTCCAGGTGACCTCCTCAGCCGTCCATGGAGGCGTCCATAAACATTTAATCTATTCCGACGGATGCAACGGGGCCCGCGTGGGCAGGTTGTCCCGGTCCCTTCACCAGCTCAGCACCGATAAGAGAACTGAATCTATCGGGATTGGTTGAGTCAGATGTTCCGGGCCCCTGTTTCCAGTAACACATTAGATACATCTGGTTAGGTCTGCGTCTAAATGTACAGCTTGACCGAGACTGACCTGTCTCTACAAAAGTCACAGAAGCTCTCGCGCTGGAAGTGTTCGGGTGGTGTAAACACCGCCAGAACTTCTTCCAGAAGATATAGGGAGGACAGCAATGGTCGGACCCGCCCTATCAGGAGATCGAACTGTACCCTCAGATGAATGAACAACTGTGTTGGGGTCAGACGGCAACTCGTGTTGAGCTGAAGATTCGGAGTTCTGGGCAGAGGAAGAGCGCTCATTGACGAATCAGCAACGCTCGAAGACTACTTCTCGTCTTTAATCTTGTTTCGGTTGCCTCTTCGATGCTTCTTCGACCTCGAGGGATCAGTGACCGTAGAAGTTGGCGTGGAAGCGCTGGCTTTGCGTTTTCCCTTAAAGGGAGTCTGGTGTTGTTTGACCATGGAAGTAGTAGGTAAAGGCTAAATTGGCGCACATTGACCTCAGAAATTTGCATAATTGAGGAGGAAATGAGGAGGTGACAGCCAATCAGAAGCGAGTAAAATTTGACCTCAGAAATTTGCATATGACGTCACAGGGGTCACTGAGTGCAAGTGTGGGTGGTGGTGGTGGTGGGTTTAAGATGGCGGCCTGTGGGTGGTGGTGGTGGTGGGTTTAAGATGGCGGCCTGTGGGTGGTGGTGGTGGTGGTGGGTTTAAGATGGCGGCCTGTGGGAGGTGGTGGTGGTGGGTTTAAGATGGCGGCCTGTGGGAGGTGGTGGTGGTGGGTTTAAGATGGCGGCGCAAGGGAGCAAACGAGGCGGTGGGGAGGTCACGGGGAGAAAAAACCCTCACATTACCCTCAAAAAAACCTCTAAGCCATATAATAATAATAAACATAATCTATAGGTGTTGTACCATGTTAATAGCATCAGTCTAGCATCTGTACCACCCTAGGGTCGAGCGTTTATTGTCCCGTGTATCTCCGCAGAAAATCAACAAACAAAATGGCGGCTCCAGGATGGTGTGGGGACGCCCTTTCCACATCACGGCGTCGATCATAGCGCCATCTGCACACACTGACGCAAGGGAGACAACTCGTGTGGCCCAAGGATATGGAAATAGCCGTTTTGGAGCTAGGGGAGTTACTACTGGTCCAGTGGGGTCGAGTGATGTATCAATGTGAAGCCTATGTGAGGGGGCATCTGATGGGCTGGGTGTGGGGTTGAACTAGCGTCATTCTGCGCATGCGCGGTGGCCCAAGGGTATGGAAATAGCCGTGTTGGAGCTAGGGGAGTTACTACTGGTCCAGTGGGGTCGAGTGAGGTATCAAAGTGAAGCCTAGGTGAGGGGGCATCTGACTGGACTAGTGGGTTTGAAATAGCGTCATTCTGCGCATGCGCGGTGGCCCAAGGATATGAAAATAGCTGTGTTGGAGCTAGGGGAGTTACTACTGGTCCGATGGGGTCATATGAGGTATCAAAGTGAAGCCTATGTGAAGGGGCATCTCACTGGACTAGTGGGTTGACATAGCGTCATTCTGCGCATGCGCGGTGGCCCAAGGGTATGAAAATAGCCGTGTTGGGAGCTAGCGAAGCCAATAATGGTCCGATGGGGTCATATGAGGTATCAAAGTGAAGCCTAGGTGAAGGGGCATCTCACTGGACTAGTGGGTTGACATAGCGTCATTCTGCGCATGCGCGGTGGCCCAAGGGTATGAAAATAGCCGTGTTGGGAGCTAGCGAAGCCAATAATGGCCCGATGGGGTCGTATGAGGTATCAAAGTGAAGCCTAGGTGAGGGGGTTACACTAGGGTGTCGTATCCATTCTGCTGCGCAGGTCACGTGGGGGTTGTGACGTCACTTCCGGTTGGGGTAAATGGGGCGTGACCTTGGGTACATGTCTAGACTTGTTTGTGTGTGTTGATGTACTGGGGTTTTTTTTTTCCCCCACAATGGCGTTCACCTTCGGACGTGGTTTGGTGGGTCTGCGCACAGACGTCACTTCCGGTTTTCACTAAAACTACCTCCAAACCCAGAAGAGTTCCAACGTTCAACCCTCCGGGGTGTTTTCCCGCCCCCGCCCCGGCGCCCTCCAGCGCGCCCCGGCCGCAGCGCGCGCGCGCGTCAATGTAGGGAGAGGTTAAATCGACAACATAGAACTTATAGTCATAAACTTAATCTATACGTGTTGGACGAGTCTTCACTCACCGTATACACGTACCTCAATGAAATGGCCGCTCCAAACCTAGACCAAAAACACGTACTTGGTCTGTGGGCTGATTTCATTGGCTCTCTATTTTACTATAGTGCGCTTGCATTCTAACCTTGATGGGCTACATTTTGGCCCCATCCTACACCACTGATTTCAGTTTGACTGAATCTTCAGATGCATTATGAATAAAACACACAAGACAGGGTTTTTTTTTTTTTTTTTTTTGGTGAGATCTCATTTTTTATTCAGTGAACAACAACAACGTGAGAACAACCACGTGAAAACTGAAGCCCAGAACAAGGGGCTTGTACATTGAAAGAACTGAAGCCCAGAACCGGGGGCTTGTAAACTGAAGCCCAGAACAGGGGGCTTGTAAACTTAAGCCCAGAACAGGGGGCGTGTGTACATTGAAAGAATTCAAGCCCAGAACAGGGCTTGTACATTGAAATGATGGGCGGCCCAGTCATATACGAGTACATCGCGGTCCTCGGCCTTGGGGTACTCGTCAAACATCTGTACGATGGTAGATAAGGTTCTTCCCCGGCATCGATGGTACAGATAAAACAAGCAATATTGTCCGCACACGCTGCTGGTCAGGCTTTGCAACGTTTGACTGTTCCAACACCACGTCTCTGTGCCTTGATCCATGAAGTCTGTTAAATCGGGATGGAGGGGTGACAGGCCGTATGGGTCAAAGTATTCGCCCTGCTGTTCTGTCAAGTACACGGCCACCCAGTGTTCACCGGGTCGCTCCATCGGGTCCGTGTTGAGAACGTAAGCAGCAGGATACACACAGTCTAATGGGAACACATCTCGAGCGAACACCCCTTGAAACATCATACGTGTCTCTGGGTCATTCTCCAGCACGGTGGTTATCTGCTCTGTATCCATGTTAGGTGGAGAAGTCACACAGCACGTTGCACGCCTTGTCCACTTGAATGATGTTGTCAAACTCGGCGTAGCAGATCACATTGACGGTGCTCCGGAGGGCTCGTTGAAAGTGGATTTGCAACCGTAAATTGCCTTGCTTGGCCAGGGCCAGCTGATGGTCGTTCTCTAAGGTGGGGGTCAGATCGAAACAGAACAACGTGTATCCGTTCCCGTAGTCCTCCCGACTGATGAAATTCCCTTCGTCCAGGTTGATTTGACCGGTGGCTGTAAACAGGCTCTGATAGGCTCGAATGAAATTCGCGCGCCCAAAGTTCGGGGTTAAGGCCGTGGCTGGCACCTGTTGTCCATCCACATGCAGGGCCACAAAATTGATGCAGAAATGTTTAAAGTCAAACGGATTCTCTGGGTAGGCTCCACTGAAACTGGTATTTTCCACACAGGCCAGGATCAATCGCTTGGGTAGTTCCCCCAGGAACAGGTTGTCTTTGTTGGCGGTCGTATTTCCAGCAGACACAGAGAACACTTTGGTTTGCACACGTCGGATAGGGTACTGGGCTGGTTTGTTTCCAAGGCTTTCATGTGTCCCAATTGAACGGCTGGATTCGGTTTCACTTTTCGGACATACAGGACTGTGTCTTCGATGACAATCTTATAGTCAGCTACATGCGCCTCTACGTTAGTGGCCATCAAGGCGAAGGTCGGAGGCGCCCGTATCAGTCGGATTTTGATGGGGATCTTGTTCAAGAGGTATCGGTTTTGCATGAACATGTCTGCGTGCAGTCGACCGATCATATCCACCGAGACGCCGTTCGCGGTCAAAGCCTTCCGTTTGCTATATCCCGTATTGTCGTTCTCTGCGCCCATGTGCTCGGCTTTGTCCTGGTAGAATAAAGCGGCTGTCAGTTGAGATTTTTTAGCCTCTCGCCCATGCGACAACAGCGTCTCGATGTAGGCTCGATAGGGGTACGTGTTAGTCGAGTCACTGATGAGTTTGTCGCTGAGAAATATATCCACCTGTTGAAACATCGAGTGCAGCCAGAGATTCGTGGGGCCCACCGTTGCTTGGTCGACGATTCTGGTGCCATCTCCACTGACGATCTTGGCTTTCACATACAAGTAGGTATGGGCTAAATCCACATAGGTCGTATCCGCATTACTGATGGTGAACTCGATGGGTCCTGTTGCGTTGATGCTGGAGAGCGGGAGATGCTCCACCCATAATCCTTGTTCGGCACTGGTCTGTGTGGGCGGGACGGTCCACAAATCAAATTCACTGTTGGTGGAGGGGCAGGATTCGGCGTGGATCAAGGACATGTTTTAAGAAAAGATATCCCGGGTCTTCGATGTGCGTCGTCGCTGGGTCGGTCGTCGACTGGTGCGTGGTCTCGGTGGGGCAGCTCTTTTATTTCCTACGGTGCGTTGTGCTTTGGCCACCAAGACGCCTCCCGCTTCTTTGGCCCGCCGTTTCAAGGCTTCTTTGGGTGCCGTACCCCCCAAGACATCACCGGCCACTTCCAGTCCACTGCGTACCGCTTGTTGCCGATTGCTTTCACCCCACGTGTCACCAAGGGCAGGAACGTTTTGACGATGCTCCCGAGTATGTTCCCCAGTCCATGTCCACGTTGCATGCGTGCACCACTAAACACCGGAAAGCCACCCCCGGCCTGTTGGGCATAATAGTCCATATAGCTGCGTGCATCGCACTCGTAAGGCACCTTCATTATGCAAGTGGGGAGCACGTGCTTGTCGAAAAGGAAGTGTCAGCACCACTTTCCCGCGTTCGAATGCCACCGGTCGTCCCGTGTCATCTCTTATATCCACCGTGATCGTGTTGATGTCAGTTTGTCGTACAGGCAGGAAGAGCATGTGGGTGAAACTGTGGGTGACTTGATCGCCATACTTATTTTTAATGGGGACCACCCGTAACAGAGGTGTGTTGATATCGCCCACGATGTGGTTGTCCACCACGTCCGAGTAGACGTAGAGTCCGTACATACCCGACTTCATATCCATCGGGATCTCGCCATGGTGTTCGGTGGGACCAGCGAACGCAGTACCACACTCGCGTTGGCGGTGACGGTAAGCTGTGCCTTGTCGTTGTGTGCGTTGTAATCGAAGTCCACGTGATTCTTGAAGGGATAGGCTTGGATGGGTTTTGAACTATTCGTGACCTGCCGTAGAGCCTCATAATGCAACAGTCTTGACAGCCCACCGATGAACTCCTTGGGAGTATCGTATTGGCCTTCGGGGAGAGTGAGTCGGGTGTCTTTTCCTTCGTAGGTCACCTCGTACCACATTTCATTGGCTCGCACGTTGTACCACGAGTAAGGGTACTGAATATCCACCAGTCCACATTCCCACCGGCCAGGTAAATGCAACGGTTGTGGTAATTGAGTCACATACTTGGCCACGGTGTTATCAGGAAACACATCCAGCGAACTGTTACTGGGTAGGGTGAGGTAAAACATGGCGACTGAGCTGTCCTGCTTCTGCACCGGGTTTTAATAGGTGTTCCAGACCTTGGGTGGTTGTGTCCGGCGTCGTGTTCGTCGCGTTGACTTGCTACGTCTCACGGCTCTAGAGATGTGCGGTGTCCTGATCAAGGGTGGTTTTTTACAGGTCTGAAAAGAAGGTGCCCGTTGTGGTGGTGGAGTTTTGGGGGGTGACTCCGGTTCCCATTCGGATTCCCAAGGTTGTGGAATCTGTCGTGGTGCACGACTCGGCGATTGCTGGGTTTGCTGCATAAAGGCCCAGCGGTGGGGGTTCCCCACCAATTCCTGTGGTACATGCATGTCTTTCAAGCCTTGAGCAAAGACCTCCCATCCTCGAGGATCCGTGTGCGATCTGCGTTTACGCATCAGGTCATTCACTAAATCCGTCATGTGGGTGCCGGGGACCACCTGATTCTGTACCAGGAGTTCGCCTTTATCATTCCAAGTCATGTTAGGATTCTGTTTCATCCGTTGTAATACCAGGCCAGCTTGTTTCTTGAACGATGCAGGTACACTCTTCAGCACTTCGTCTTCCACCCACTGTGGGGCTGTGGGGGCTACCCCTGGTAATGGCGACTGTTGGAGCGGTGCTGAGGTCGGCGGTCTGTCACGTGGTGGTGGTGGTGGTGGTGGTGGTGGTGGGGTAGAGAGGGTTTTGTATTGGTCCATGAACGTCATGTACCGTTGAAGCGTCTCATTGTACCGTTTTACTTTCTCACTGTCGCTTAACCCCGGTCTCTGTAAGATCTGTTGCATCTCTCCATCGAGGGTGTTTATGGTCTTCACCGTAGGTGGCACAGGGTAGGGCGATTGCAGGTTTTGAAGGAACCGTGGTTCGACGAGGACCATTTTTTTCGTGTGGTTCATTGTCGGCCGAAGAGTCCACCCAATACTGGACCCAACACGGAAGCGGCCAACGGTGCTAAGATGGCCCCGAGAAAGCCGCCTTTCTGTAACACCTTTTTTCTTTTGTGTTTGTGGGACCCGCTTCTGGACTAGGGTTCGGAGACCTGTCTTATGCTTGGCCAACTTGGTCTTCTGAGCCGGAGTCAGTGGTACGTTGCCTTTTAACAGGTTGTACCCCATCTCGCACAGACAGCGTACAAGATCAGGGTCCGCATCGCGTACAATGGTTCGGACTAACTCGGGTGGGGCCGTCTTCAATACACGGAGCGTGGGAGCGTGCTTCCGTACTCGCGCAGACATCATGTACAACTAATGCTAGAACCCACAACTCTGCTCTTTTTATCTACCTCAGAGACAGTCAAC
>JAVTVY010047428.1:0-22510 GCA_036873755.1 Hanleya hanleyi | reverse complement strand
GATCAGGACACCCCACATCTCCAGAGTCGTGACACGTAGCAAGTCAACGCGACGAACACGACGCCGGACACAACCGCTCAAGGCCTGGAACACCTATTAAAACCAACAGCAGCAGCAGGACAGCTCAGTCGCCATGTTTTACCTCACCCTACCCAGTAACAGTTCGCTGGATGTGTTTCCTGACAACACCGTGGCCAAGTATGTGACTCAATTACCGCAACCGTTACATTTACCTGGCCGGTGGGAATGTGGCCTCGTGGATATTCAGTACCCTTACTCATGGTACAACGTGCGAGCCAATGAAGTCTGGGACGAGGTGACCTACGAAGGCAAAAACACCCGACTCACCCTGCCCGAAGGCCAATACGATACCCCCAAAGAGTTCATGGGTGGGCTGTCAAGACTGTTGCATTATAAGGCGCTACGTGGGGTGACGAATACTTCAAAACCCATCAACGCCTATCCCTTCAAGAATCACGTGGACTTCGATTACAACGCACACAACGACAATTACAACACATATAAGGGAGTGGGAAGAGGTGCCGACATACTGACTGCGTCACATGACGCCACCGGCAAGGCGAGTGTCGTACTGAGTCCTATCCTACAGCAAATGCTGGGTTTCGATCTAAAGACGTTCGCTGGTCCCACCGAACACCATGGCGAGATGCCGATGGATATGCAGTCGGGTATGTACGGACTCTACGTCTACTCGGACGTGGTGGACAACCACATCGTGGGCGATATCAACACACCTCTGTTACGGGTGGTCCCCATTAAAAAGACGTATGGAGGTCAAGTCACCCACAGTTTCACCCACATGCTCTACTTGCCCGTACGACAAACTGACATCAACACGATCACGGTGGATATAAGAGATGACACGGGACGACCGGTGGCATTCGAACGAGGAAAAGTGGTGCTGACACTTCATTTTCGACAAGCACGTGCTCCCCACTTTGCATAATGAAAGTACCTTACGAGTGCGATGCACGCAGCTATGCCGACTATTATGCCCAACAGGCCGGGGGTGGCTTTCCGGTCTTTAGCGGTGCACGCATGCAACGAGGACATGGACTGGGGAACATACTCGGCAGCATCGTCAAAACGTTCCTGCCCTTGGTGACGCGTGGGGTGAAAGCAATCGGCAAACAAGCGGTACGCAGTGGACTGCAAGTGGCCGGTGATGTCTTGGGGGGTACGGCACCCAAAGAATCCTTGAAACGGCGGGCCAAAGAAGCGGGAGGCGTCTTGGTGGCCAAAGCACAACGCACCGTAGGGAATAAAAGAGCTGCCCCACCGAGACCACGCGCCAGTCGACGACCGACCCAGCGACGACGCACATCGAAGAAGACAAAGGATATCTTTTCTTAAAACATGTCCTTGATCCACGCCGAGTCCTGCCCCTCCACCAACAGTGAATTTGATTTGTGGACCGTGCCGCCCACACAGACCAGTGTCGAACAAGGATTATGGGCGGAGCATCTCCCGCTCTCCAGCATCAACGAAACCGGGCCCATCGAGTTCACCATCAGTAATGCGGATACGGCCTATGTGGGTTTAGCCCATACCTACTTGTATGTGAAAGCCAAGGTGGTCAATGGAGCTGGCACCAGAATCGTTGACCAAGCAACGGTGGGCCCGACGAATCTCTGGCTGCACTCGATGTTTCAACAGGTGGATATTTTTCTCAGCGACAAACTCATCAGTGACTCCACCAGCACGTACCCCTATCGAGCCTACATCGAGACACTGTTGTCGTATCTCAGCTGACAACCGCTTTATTCTACAAGGACACGCCCGAGCACATGGACACGGTGGACAATGGGGGATATAACAAACGGAAGGCTTTCACTGCGAACAGTGCCTCGGTGGATATGATGGGTCGACTGCACGCAGACATGTTCATGCAAGACCGGTACCTCTTGAACAAGATCCCCATCAAAATCCGACTGATACGGGCGCCTCCGACCTTCGCCTTGATGGCCACTAACGTAGAGGGGCATGCAGCGGACTATAAGATTGTCATCCAAGACGCAGTCCTGTATGTCCGAAAAGTGAAACCGAATCCAGCCGTTCAATTGGGACACATGAAAGCCTTGGAAACAAAACCAGCCCAGTAGCCTATCCGACGTGTACAAACCAAAGTGTTCTCTGTGCCTGCTGGAAATATGGGCGCCAACAAAGAAAACCTGTTCCTGGGGGAACTACCCAAGCGATTGATCCTGGCCTGTGTGGAAAATACCAGTTTCAGCGGAGCCTACCCAGAGAATCCGTTTGACTTTCAACATTTCGGCATCAATTTTGTGGCCCTGCATGTGGATGGACAACAGGTGCCAGCCACGGCCTTAACACCGAACTTTGGGCGGAGGAATTTCATTCGAGCCTATCAGAGCCTGTTTACAGCCACCGGTCAAATGAACCAGAACGAAGGGAATATGATCAGTCGGGAGGACTACGCGAACGGATACACGTTGTTCTGTTTCGATCTGATCCCCACCTTAGAGAACGACCACCAGCTGGCCCTGGCCAAGCAAAGCAAGGCAACTTACGGTTGGAAATCCACTTTGCACGAGCCCTGGCGACCACCGTCAATGTGATCTGCTACGCCGAGTTTGACAACATCATTCAAGTGGACAAGGCGCGCAACGTCCTGTGTGACTTCTCCACCTAACATGGATACAGACCAGATAACCACCGTGCTGGAGAATGACCCAGAGACACGTATGGTCTTTCAAGGGGTGTTCGCCGAGATGTGTTTCCATTAGACCGTATGTATCCTGCTGCTTACGTTCTCAACACGGACCCGATGGATCGGCCCGGTGAACATTGGGTGGGCGTGTACTTGACAGAACAGCAGGGCGAATACTTTGACCCGTACGGCCTGCCACCCTCCATCCCGATTTAACAGACTTCATGGATCAAGGCACAGAGACGTGGTGTTGGAACAGTCAAACGTTGCAAAGCCTGACCAGTGGCGTGTGCGGACAATATTGCTTGTTTTACCTGTACCATCGATGCCGGGGAAGACCCTTATCTACCATCGTACAGATGTTTGACGAGTACCCCCAGGCCGAGGACCGCGATGTACTCGTCTATGACTGGGCCGCCCATCATTTCAATGTACAAGCCCCGTTCTGGGCTTAAGTTAATTACAAGCCCCTTGTTCTGGGCTTAAGTTTACAAGCCCCTTGTTCTGGGCTTCAATGTGCAAGCCCCTTGTTCTGGGCTTCAATTAATTACAAGCCCCTTGTTCTGGGCTTCAATGTGCAAGCCCCTTGTTCTGGGCTTCAATTAATTACAAGCCCCTTGTTCTGGGCTTCAGTTTTCACGTGGTTGTTCTCACGTTGTTGTTGTTCACTGAATAAAAAAAATGAGATCTCACCAAAAACCCTGTCTTGTGTGTTTTATTCCTAATGCATCAATGCCCAATGTGGAGATTCAGTCAAACTGAAATCAGTGGTGTAGGATGGGGCCAAAATGTAACCCATCAAGGTTAGAATGCAAGAGCACTATAGTAAAAATAGAGAGCCAATGAAATCAGCCCACAGACCAAGTACGTGTTTTGGTCTAGGTTTGGAGCGGGCATTTCATTGAGGTGCGTGTATACGGTGAGTGAAGACTCGTCCAACACGTATAGATTATGTTTATGACTATAAGTTCTAGGTAACCCATCAAGGTTAGAATGCAAGAGCACTATAGTAAAATAGAGAGCCAATGAAATCAGCCTACAGACCAAGTACGTGTTTTTGGTCTAGGTTTGGAGCGGGCATTTCATTGAGGTACGTGTATACGGTGAGTGAAGAGACTCGTCCAACACGTATAGATTAAGTTTATGACTATAAGTTCTATGAACATAATGCATGAAAGTGGCTTTGAACACCGTATTAGCCAATCAGTGGCCTAGAATGGAGCCAAAGCTAACCCATCCATGTCCAGAAAACATTACCCGGATGTTGAGAAGAACCCGGATGTAGGCGCGGACGTCAGCGAAAGCACACCGTGAGTACCCCAATTCGATTGGCTGATTGTTCGGCCGCTGATTGGTTCTTTTTCTCGACCGCTGATTGACTCTTTTTTTCTCGACCGCTGATTGGTCCAAATGGAACTGCCCATCTTTCCCAGGTTCATCTAGAATCCCCTTTTTGTGCTCAAGCTCTGACTATATCGATGCCGCAACATTGTCACTTGGATGTGACCTTTTGACCCGCGCAGGCACTGCCGGTGATGACGCGCACTGCCGGAGAATCCGCGCGCGCGCACGCTGGGGGGCCGGGGCGGGGCCGGGAAAGTTGGAGGTCGTGTGTTTGAGTATTCTGAAAAAAAAAAACGGAAGTGACGTCACAACCCCCACGTGACCTGCGCATTCGACACCGGATGTGCCGCCATCTTGAACATACGTGCCGCCATCTTGGATATGTCCCATAATGCCGGGTCAAAATACTCGCTTCTGATTGGACGAGAGCTCTGTGACGGATTTGAAATACTCGCTTCTGATTGGACGAGAGCTCCGCATTGCGTCTGCGCATGCGCAGAATGATATTCCTACCGCACACCCAACCCATCAGATGCCCCTTCACCTAGGCTTCACTTTGATACCTCACTCAACTCCATCGGCCCATTAGGGACTCCCCTAGCTCTCAACACGTCTATTTCCATACCCTTGAGCCACCGCGCATGCGCAGAATGCCGATAGTTCAACCCACTAGTCCAGTGAGATGCCCCTTCACGAATGCTTCACATGGATACCTCACTCGACCCCATCGGACCATTAGTAGCTCCCCTAGCTCCCGAAACGGCTATGTTCATACCCTTGGGCCACCGCGCATGCGCAGAATGACGCTATGTCAAACCCACTAGTCCAGTCAGATGCCCCTTCACCTAAGCTTCACTTTGATACCTCACTCGATCCCATTGGTCCAGTAGTAACTCTCCTAGCTCCAACACGGCTATTTCCATACCCTTGGGCCACCGCGCATGCGCAGAATGCCGATATTTCAACCCCACTAGTCCAGTCAGATGCCCCTTCACATAAGCTTCACATGGATACCTCACTCGATCCCATTGGACCAGTAGTAACTCCCCTAGCTCCAACACGGCTATTTCCATACCCTTGGGCCACACGAGTTGTCTCCCTTGCGTCAGTGTGTGCAGATGGCGCTATGATCGACGCCGTGATGTGGAAAGGGCGTCCCCACACCATCCTGGAGCCGCCATTTTGTTTGTTGATTTTCTGCGGAGATACACGGGACAATAAACGCTCGACCCTAGGGTGGTACAGATGCTAGACTGATCCTATTAACATGGTACAACACCTATAGATTATGTTTATTATTATTATATGGCTTAGACGTTTTTTGAGGGTAATGTGAGGGTTTTTTCTCCCCGTGACCTCCCCACCGCCTCGTTTGCTCCCTTGCGCCGCCATTTTGTCCCACTCCCACATCAGCCGCCATTTTGAACCCATCCCACATCAGCCGCCATTTTGAACCCATCCCACATCAGCCGCCATTTTGAACCCATCCCACATCAGCCGCCATTTTGAACCCATCCCACATCAGCCGCCATTTTGAACCCATCCCACATCAGCCGCCATTTTGAACCCATCCCACATCAGCCGCCATTTTGAACCCATCCCACATCAGCCGCCATTTTGAACCCATCCCACATCAGCCGCCATTTTGAACCCATCCCACATCAGCCGCCATTTTGAACCCATCCCACCATCTAGACATGCCTTGATCACGTGATCAAGTTCCTCCCCAATCCTCCCCAATGTGACGTCATTAAGTAGGTCAATATGGTTCAATTTAGCTTTTACCTACTACTTTGGTACCAATCCATAACTTGGAACTGGGGATATCGCGCGGACAACAAATGTTTATGGATGGACAGACGGAACTCACCATCGGATTATACGACCTTGTCTTCGATGCGCATATGAAATGCGAGTTTATTTATGATTTCCTGATTTTGGGGTGACCTTGACCTTTGACCTTGTCCTAAATTCCGGTACACGAACTATCGTCTCCCCTTGACCCTCTCTTTACCGTAACGGTACTTAAGTACCGATAGAGATATAGTTCGATGATTGTTTGTCATTATCATACAAAAATGAGGAATTTCTAAGCGACTATTTTCGTCATATCATATCTTGTCCGAAAGCTTAGAGTTGGTCTTTAAAACAACGTAGGTGATGATACGTATATCTTCGCTTCATTCGTGTTCATGACAGTGTTGATACCAGCTTGAAACTGATAAAAATGCCGGTACAGAGGGAGTTCCTGATTCCTGATTTTTAGGCCACACTGACCTTTAACCTCTGACCTTGATCTATCTTTGGTATGTGACACATCCCCCCCCCTCCACTACCCCCAATCTCAATTTCTGTACGCGACACATCGTTTCAACCTAGTGTATCCACTGACAAAACAAATTGCAACTGTGGATAGAAAACGGTCACGGGTATAGACCGGACACGAACGGTTCAGTGATTTCCCGTTTTTTTTTAAGCCAGTGACCTTTGACCTCTGAAATTGACCTCCATTTTGGTACGCGACACATTGTCTCCCCTCAGGGTATCCACTCACCAATAATTGGAACTGTAGATAGAAAACTGTCCCAGATACAGACCGGGCACGGGGGATGGACATCCGGACGGAAACCGCCATCACATAATACGTCCGCCTTTTCGGCGGGCGTATGAAAAGGTCAAAATTTATATAAAAAGATCAATCATCTGGTGACACACAGTCCGTAGGAATTATAGTTTATAATGCAGCGCAAGCTTCCGGTTTTTCTCTCAAATGCAATCAGAAATTTAACATATGCAAAACTAATATGCTGTAAATAACCTCTTCCAAAGAAAGGTTTATTCGTGTACTGTAAATAATGCAATAAATAATTTTTACTGTTTCATTTTGTTATGAAAAGAACTAAAGACCTGAACAACGTATACCGGTGAAACTTTGTGAGGGACGACTCTTCATCACAGTAAAAAAACAAACAAAAACCAATGGTGATGGACGATCACCAATAATTGTTGATGAGGCCTTGTCCTCATCATCCAGTTGTGATGACAAAGCGCGAGTAAGTGCTCATCACCATTTATTGGCGAAGTAAACTAATCATTCCAGCTCATCACCATTTATTGGTGAAGTAAAATAATCATTCCAGGTCATCACCATTTATTGGTAAGGATCAGGCCCTTTCACCATTGAATGGTGATGGTCATCACCATGTGGTGGTGATGGAATATGGTTAGGATTGATCATCATTTGTTGGTGAGGCTGTCGTCACCTCTTTTGGTGATAGATATCACCATGATTTTGACTGCACGCGCTGAGCTTTCATAGTCAATGTATGGTGTACTAGTTTGAATTCAAATAAATTTGATTCATTAACATATATATAGTTTAGTTTTATCTCTCGAACGCTGTATTTTGAATTGGTGCATATCACAGAGTTGTTTGAAACTTGACACCAGAATGTACGTTTCACATATTGGAGATAAAAATAACGTTCATTCAACGGTGAAAACACAATTTAGAGGAATATTTTCAATCACTTGAAGTTGATTCTTTTGGTCGTCATTGTCCAGTAACTGTCTAAAATCTAGTAATTCGCTGAAAATGTCAGATTTTGTAACATACATTTTGATTAAACACAGGAAATGTATACCGTGGTTCTAACTCTCAGTCAAATTGGCCCAAGGGGTATTGTCATCAGAGTCGTGTGCATGTCTGTCCGTCCATCATATCTCTTGAAGAATTATTGCACGGCTTTCCAAATTCAAACCACATATGATGCTGGTAATGGATTGGAAGCCTATTGAAAATGACCAAATTATGCATTAAACGCAATTCCAAGGTAGTTAACTCAATATCTCTTGAATGATTTTAAACAGTGTTTCTAAATTTAGGTCATCACTGTGTCTGGTCAATGACCAAAATATGACCGACCTTGACCCATATTTCAAGGTAAAATTATGTTAATAGTAGATTTAATGTTGTTTGCACTATACCTCTTGGAGAGGTTTAGCGAAGCTCCCCAGATTTATATCACATATTATCAATATATAATTGTAGTTTCGATACTGTTAGCACATGTCTTGAAGGCTCAGAGCTATCCTTGCTAAATCCACACTACAGGAGCCGGTTGTTCGACGAGCGATCAAACTAACACCACTTTTTGCGCTAAACCTCTAAATATGTAATTTGAGATTAACTAACAGCGTGATTCAACCCCGCTGCTCAAACGTCAAAACGAACCGCTTTTAGTTAATTGAGCTATTAGCGGCCCAATCTGGGATTAAAATTAACAGCTATCCCACAAAGATTTGTTTTTGTTTACTTCCGGTTTGTAAAATATCGGGGAAATTGAACACGTGTTTTTTCATGTTCGTGAGTGAAAGACTGTCATGAAGTGTACTTCTTTCGCGCCAGACACGTTGCATGCCTCCCATGTTAAAGGCAAACCCACATTTGTTTACTTGCCGTTGAAATGCAAACAGGGAATACGTCTGAAAATACTCGCGGTAACATAAAGTACGAGCTGTCGTTTCGGTTTTCGATTTTCGAAATTCTCGAAGGAAATTCGATACCGGTACCAATCTGAGAAGCTATTAATGTAGCTATTAAATGTAAGAACATCGTTTGGCGAAGTGGGAGTTTTGTAAGCATGAATCAACAGTGATGATATTACTTTACTTTGTTCTGTGACAGGATAAAGTTACCGATGGTCCATATTTCGACAAATCTGAATGTACCGTAATCAATTTGGACTCGACGTGTATGGTTTCGGTAGGCCTTATTTATTAACAGGAGTTAATTATCTATTATCCTAAAATCGGCTTATAACTCATGTTAAAAAGATCTTCCCACGGAGAATCATGCATTCCATTAATTTGTGTTTGTTGTTGTTGTATACAATAAAGCTGGGATGTACTTAATACTGCTTACCCCACGTGGCCAAGAGCGGTGACAACAACGTTTTGAAGCAAAAACGGCACAACAGTCCAGAACTTTTATAAAATTTAGCTCCATACTACAAAAAGCTATACACAGCTCATATTATTAAAAAGCTTATTTATCAGGCTTTTCAGATCTGAAATTTGGTAGAAATATAATCTGTCGTTGATTAGAAATGAAAGATTGAACACCGAGTGGTGGTGTCAAAATTATAGTCTCTCGCGATGGCACAAGTTTTTTCCAAGTTTTGGGGTGATTTCTAGGTTGAAAATATCGCTAGGCACCGTCGCTGTTATGTATGAAAGACATGCATATTGACTGAACTTGTAATCAAGATATCCTAAATTTATGCAAGTCATATGACGGAAGTTTGTGGGTGGAGTATTAACGGAATACACGGAATTTGAAGACAAAACTTGCGAAAGAAGACAACTTTGCACGATTTTGGCCCATAAATCCCCCCTCTGGAAATTTTCGTCACTCAGAGTTGAAAAGCTCGGTCATTTTTGAGTAGAAACGATGATTTGACTTTACCTGATTATGCCCACTAGCGACGGTGTGTTTAATTTCCAAAAAGCGTACCCTCGCCCGCCATCGACGAAACGTGCATGTTTGTGTTTCATCTTTGTTGCGGCTCGCATCTGAACATCACGTGGGCAATTGCTCACGTGCCTGTTTGGCGTCACTCCACCGAACTGATGACGTGTCTTCTATTTAAACGTTACGCAATCAGAAGTGCGTTCTCTTGAAAAGCTTATTTTCAAGTACACACACGCTATCATATTCTCTCCTTGTCATTCTGATCAAATCGCCAATATAAATAAAATTAATGCCTTATCATTAATTTCCATTGTTACGATGCGAGGAATAGTTGTCATCTCTATATTGTAAAGGTACATTTGATAAATCAATCTTCAATGCAAGGGAGATAATCGTTAATTGTATGGCACTGCTGATCTCCGTTTGACCACGACGACAAGAGATGAGCCACTGTAAGCCACAGTCGGTCGATGATTGATTGCGTTGAAGTAAGCTAGACCACGAGGCCCGCACAGTTCACTTGGACGGAGAAGCCATAGCAGGAAGCGCGCACACACCGGAATAATTGCTTTTACGAGTAATTTGTATGTATTTGGTTTTAAATAATTTTGGCTTTATAAATTCGGGAAGTGACAACTTACTTAGTCTTTTGCCGTGTGTGTGTGTGTGTGACTATGAGAGTCGGACCGAGCCGGCAGAGAGGGCCGTCAAAAACATTGGCGCTCACCGACCAAGTGGAATCCGAGTGTCAGATGCTGGCCAAAGCCAGCAAGGGGAAGCGGGGGAAAAGCTCGAGGAAAATCTGGAATTCGCCTCCGTCGCGGATCTTGATGGTTCTACTAGTTCAGGTCTGCAAAATCATTTGCTTCCACCGACAAGTTTAGAAGACAGTATCGCAACCGCCAGTGCCAGGGTTCAGCTTCAAAAAGCGTAGTAGGTAATATGGGAACAGGTAATATGAATAATCTGCATCATAGGGCCCCAGCCTAGCCACATATATGCAACTCAGTGTATGTAGCCAGGACTGAGTTGCACATCCTTACTAGGACAGACATCAGTATCGTCTTTTTCTTCGTGGCCAAACATGACAAAATGTACAATTGACTATGGCATTTAACGGGTTGTAAACATGTCGGATATACTTCTCTCCCCCGACACAAAGTATCTGGCTCATTCCTGTAGCGCAAGTGCACGTAAATAGCACCAAATCATGTCACTACCTTCCTATCACGTTGAAATTTTGAAAATGGCAGTCTAGTTCAAGAAACACTGCAGTGCGCATGCACCGCTAATAACACGAACACTTTACGATATGTCGTAAAGAAGAAAGCGTCATCAGCTGCTGGGGTAACAGAGATGAAGCTTGACCACGTGCGTTAGGCCCCGCCCACTAGCTGATGACGCTTTCTTCTTTACGACATATCGTAAAGTGTTAGTGTTATTAGCGGTGCATGCGCACTGCAGTGTTTCTTGAACTTAGACTGCCATTTTCAAAATTTCAACGTGACAGGAAGGTAGTGACATGATTTGGTGCTATTCACGTGCACTTGCGCTACAGGAATGAGCCAGATACTTTGTGTCGGGGGAGAGAAGTATATTTGACATGTTTACAACCCGTTAAATGCCATAGTCAATTGTACATTTTGTCATGTTTGGCCACGAAGAAAAAGACGATACTGATGTCTGTCCTAGTAAGGATGTGCAACTCAGTCGTGGCTACATACACTGAGTTGCATATATGTGGCTAGGCCCCAGCCCATCATACTTAAATTGTCTGAAGGTTTTGGGGTACCGTCTAACTATAATTCTGATAGCAGTTATCAAATGCAGCATGGTAGCAATTTGCACGGGATTCACTTGCAACCGCCCTCTTTTTCGGCCAATCAGAATGACTCCTCTCACGCGGCATGCTTCCCAGTACACGTGCCTCGTAGTGCATTGGCACCTAGTTTGACAGCGTTTTCGGATAGTACAAACGTTGTTCACCGTTCCCTTCCATCGTCCAACATGCAAACTCTAAATACAGCCACGATAGGCATACAGCCTGCTTCTACATGTACGGTGCCTCAAGTGCGATAGAGCTGGGAGGTTGGGGATTAACCCCTTAGTTCGTGCACATGATGATCCAGAGACGCATGTCCCATATGCTATTCTGGCGAATATCTGGGCAGGGAAATACATCGAGCTGCACCTGTTGCTAAAAACAGCACAAGAATTACGCGAGAATTAGTGTGTTCAGAATCAGTGTGTTCATTGGCTCTTGCGGGTAAGGAAGGTGAACCGGCTTTGCTTCGCCCCAAAATACAGATCAAAAAGATTGAAAACATTGAGAAGTGGACATCTGCATTTTTTTTTTTTTTTTTTTTTTTTATTCGGGTCCTCATACATCGTATGATCATCATACAGTTTGCATGGTCAGTTCTATTACAACAGTCTTAATACAAATTGAATGTGCTTCGTAAACTAATTAAATGTCTATTCAATGTTCATTCATTAAGTTATGTATCTGCTATGACACTTGTCAACTGAACAGGATTTGTGAAGCTGCTTTTCCAATAAAACATCATATCAAGCTAAGCCACTTGTTCCACTTGTCATTAAATTTAGTGATATTGCTTGCCAACTTTGAATTTATCTTTTCCGCCATATAATATTTTTTCAAGTCACATTTGAAACAATCCAACATTGGTTGTAAGTGATTTATACTTGCTCTAAAAATACCGAAATTAACCAGTAGTGAGATCAAATTTACAATCTGCATATTTTTGCCAGTAAATCCAAAAATAATTGTACATGGTGTGAACTGTATTTCTAAAGTTGTAGTATGGGTAACCCATTCTTTCACCTTCGTTCTGAAAGAAATAGACTTTGGGCACTCAACCAGCAAATGAGTAATAGTCTCTATTTTATCTGTACAGAAGAGGCATATATTGCTATCAACCAGGTTCATCTTGAACAGCAAATCTCTGCATGTCAATATGCGAGACAGTATTCTATATTTAAACCACCAAAGCTTAGTATCCATAGTAATTACTTTGCTTAATGTGTAGATTTTAGACCAATCGATATCATTTGCACTCAATCCCATCTCCGATTCCCAGCGCTGTTCAAATTTAATTGAAAAAGGAAGCTGTTTTTTAAATACAGAATTATATAATGAACAACCTTTTTCTACTGACAATATAGTTTGTAAGTAAAACTGTGGAAAAGGACCATAATACCTTTTATGAGATTTGCTATTCAGATTTACCTGCTTGACATAATCCAGTATACAATTCCTTAGACCATAGAACAATGTATATGGAACCTTAATATTGAAAGTCTCACAAATGTTTCCATAAGAACAGATAAACCCATTTTCATCAAATAAGTCAGACACCAACATTATGCCATTATTGTACCAGTCCTTATAGAAGACACTTTCTTTACCAATAACAAAATTATTATTATACCATAAAGGCTGAGTAAAGACATCAAATATACTTTGTACTCGCAAATTTTGTGCAAAACTCACATAAGCTATAAATACATCTTTCCAGAAGGCATTTGTAGTAACTTGTGCCTTCCTTTTAATAAAGTCCGGTCCAATAGTCCACAAACTTTGCGTTGAAATACCCTGAGTATCTGCTAATAATGACGACCATTGAGCCTGATTTCGAAAAATTCTTCGGATCCATGATAACTTCAAAGATTTGATATAAGATCCAACATGGATCATGTTTAAACCCCCTTTTGCAATCGGTTGAACCGCCACTTTTCTGGATATTTTATCCGGTTTATCATTCCAAACAAAGTTAAAAAATAGTCTCACATTCGTCTAGAAAATGTTCACTTGGGTCAGGAAGGGCTAAAAATAAGTAATTTAATTTAGGGACTAGCAAGGATTTAATTATAGTAATCTTCCCATAGGGGGTCAGATTTCTTCCTTTCCACATTGCAAGATTCCTACGAATCTCTTTATATTTTCTGGCATAATTTACCTCCGGCATTTTCTTCAAATCTTGGCAGAAGGTGATACCGAGAAAGTCAAAAGCGTCATCACACCATGCCAATCGTAATTCTGGACAGATGGGCTTCTGTTTTTTAGAGCGGCCAAAGAATAAAATCTGCATTTTTAGCTCATCTGGGCCGAAGGCCCGATGGGCTAATGTCATGGCCTGATTGTCCGTCGTGCGTCGTGCGTCGTCCGTCGTGCGTAAACACCTTCTCTGAAACCGCATGCATATTCCCCCCAATAGTACACCAGAATTTGTTCATGCGGTGTCGATATGATTTTAAATATGGCTTCCATGGCGGCCATCTTGAATTTCCCAGTGAAATCTTGTCATCATTATTTTTCGGTAACTACTTTATGGATCTTTCTCAAATTTCTCTAGTTGTACAACATGTGCACTTTAGTCCAATTTGAATATCCAATATGGCCACAAGGCGGTCATCTTGGATTTCCCCATGAAAGTTTGTAATCGCGATTTCTCAGGAACTACTGCATGGATCTTTCTCAAATTTGGTACACTGGTTCCGCTTGGGGACTAGTTGTGCAAGATACCTTTTGTGGTCTGATTCAAAAATCCAGTATGCCCGCGAGGCGGCCATCTTGGATTTCCCGATGAAACATTGTTATCGCGATTTCTCAGGAACGACTGCATGGATCTTGGTACACAGGTTCCCCTTGGGGTCTAATTGTGCAAGATAACTTTTCTGCTTCGATTCGAAAATCCAATATGGCCACCAGGCGGCCATCTTGGATTTCCCCATGAAACATTGTTATCATGATTTCTCGAGAAGTACTGCATGGATCTTTCTCAAATTTGGTACACAGGTTCCCCTTGGAGTTAGTTGTACAAGATACTTTTTTCGGTCCGATTCGAAAATCCAATATGGCCACCAGGCGGCCATCTTGGATTTCCGGATGAAACATTGTTATCGCGATTTCTCAGGAACGGCTGCATGGAAATTGGTACACAGGTTCCCCTTGGGGCCTAGTTGTGCAAGATACCTTTTCTGCTTCGATTCGGAAATCCAATATGGCCACCAGGCGGCCATCTTGGATTTCACGATGAAACATTGTTATCATGATTTCTCAGGAACCACTTCATGGATCTTTCTCAAATTTGGTACACAGTTTCCCATTGGGGTCTAGTTGTGCATGATACCTTTTGTGGTCTGATTCAAAAATCCCATATGGCCACCAGGCGCCCATCTTGGATTTCTCCATGAAACATTATCGTGATTTCTCAAGAACTACTGCATGGATCTTTCTGAAATTTGGTACACAGGTTCCCCTTGGGGTCTAGTTTTGCAAGATACCTTTTCTGCTCTGATCCGAAAATCCAATATGGCCATCAGGCGGCCATCTTGAATTTCCCTATGAAACTTTATCGTGATTTCTCAGGAAGTACTGCGTGGATCTTTCTCAAATTTGGTACACAGGTTCCCCTCGGGGTCTGGTTGTGCAAGATACCTTTTCTGCTCTGATCCGAAAATCCAATATGGCCATCAGGTGGCCATCTTCAATTTCCCTATGAAACTTTATCGTGATTTCTCCGGAAGTACTGCGTGGATCTTTCTCAAATTTGGTACACAGGTTCCCCTTGGGATCTGGTCCGATTCGAAAATCCAATATGGCCACCAGGTGGCCATCTTGAATTTCCCCATGAAATTTTGTTATCGTGAATTCTCAGGAAATCACTGCATGGATCTTTGTGAAATCGGGTACACATGTTCCCCTGGTGGTCCAGTTGTGCAAGATTTTGGTCCATTTCGAAAATCCAATATGGCCACATCTTGAATTTCCCATGAAACTTTGTTATCATGAAATCTCAGGAAATTACAGCATGGATCATTTAGTGTTCAGGGAGGACAACACAAGTTAGAAACTCATCTATTACAGTTCTTAAGTAAAATTTTCTCACAGCTACTTTTGCCAGTTACAGCCAGATGAGCTACAGTGCCGTGGCACTATCTTTTATCTTTAGTAGCATTTATTTGCAACAGCATCCATCACGTGCACGTCAGTTGCTAAAATATATGAGCATAGTCCGCATTTTGGCAGCACGAATGACCGGTGCAGCGTTCGCTGTCTACGACCAGTAATTTCGCCTCCAAATTTCAAGGCATACACATTCTTCCTGTGTGTGTGGGGGGGGGGGGTGATTGCGAGCTGTGGATGACTTATGTACTTCCGCCTACTACTAGTACAGTGTTGACAGCCGCTCTGTTGTTACCAATAGAGGTAATCGGGCTGCTGGCGGTAGTAGTTGTTGCTCTGCCTAAATGGTGAAGGCTGCAGTAGGAACAATTGCAGGTCTGTCCATAAATGCATGAACTGTACAGGGTCGCATGCAGGCAACCACCTCGCTGGGGGTTTAATAATACCCCAGCCACCAGTCAGATTTTTGGACCGGATTCGGGGCCTTCGCGCACATCGCCGGAAGTGACATCATATATAGTAAATAGGGGTTTGCCGAACATTTCGATTACGTTTCAAGTCTGCATAATACCTCTGTTGACCTAGCGTTAAACAGAATTATCTGCAGATTATTTACCCTGTTTATCCGGACAGAGCATATGAAAAGTAGTTCGCTCATGTGCAACACTGGGGGAGTTGTTCGGCCGTATTCAAACTGAACCGTGCGTACATGGGTTTTCCCCAATACGTCATAGCAACGTAGAAAAGTTCAACTTCCGCTATTGGAGGCAGGGATGATAAATGAGCCTGCGAAATGGAGCATGCGCTGTGGGGAGGATGGCATGCAGGTAGAACATGCACGGCTAACAAGAACGGCAAGAAGGGCAATTTTCGTCCCTCCTCTTCAGTTGGTTAACACACAGCATGCACATAGTGACACGAATCCAACTTTCAGGAGCATCTTGAGTGATGAGGTTGATTCGTGTATCCCGACGGAGTTACTTTCTTTGGCAAATACACACATCAAAATTGACAGATTATGTTTTCGGTTGCAAGATTACCCCACAAAAAAGAGGATAAAATTTTATTAGAGAATGGATTTCGATTTGGATTTTCTCTGCATTACACAGGCCCACATAAACTAATGCCCAAACCTAAAATCACTTCACCTAGCTGAGGATTTGGTGGCCAATAAAATTGACAAAGAAATACAGTTAGGTAGGATAGCTGGCCCACACATCAGTGAGCGTCCTATTCCGACTTTAAGTAGATCTCCCAATAGGCTTAATACCCATGAAAACTCCTAGGGAGTATAGTCTCATTCAACACCTCTCTTATTCCAAAGGCTCTGGAACATCAGTCAATGATAATATAACCCCATCCCTTTGTTCAGTGTCCTAATCTATAGTGGATGATGCAGTGAGAATTATTCAGCCCTGGGTAGGGGAGCGTTAATAGCCAAAGCTGATATCAAGTCTGCTTTCTATTTACTACCAGTCCATCCAGACGATTTTGATCAAGTATAGGTTTCATGATTCAGGGCGTATATTTCGTCTCGAAAGTTTACCTATGGGATGTTCCATCTCATGTGCCACATTTGAACGGTTCAGCAACTTCATTGAGTAGTGCGTTAAGAAGGTGACAGGACTTGAAACAGTGGGGCATTATATTAATCATTTTTGTATGGCCGGAGAAGCGGGCTCTGGGGACTCTGGTTATTTAGTTCAAACATTAGACCCCTTGCCCACGAAAAAAAATGTAGGGCCGTGCACATGTCTGTCATATTTGGGCCTGGAGTTGGACTCGAATGAAATGGTGATAAGAATTCTACAAGACAAATTATCTGAGCTCCGTAGCCGTTTGATCCAAGTCTATATAGCTGCCAAAAAATACAGGAGCTTCAGTCACTCATAGGCCTACTGAACTTCACTTATTGTGCCATTGTGCCAGGTAGAGCTTTTTTGTAGGCGCCAAACAGATGCTAGTTCCGGGGTGGTAAAACCGCATCATCACATTAGCCACTTCTGAGAAGCTGATTTGTTAACCTGGTTGACCTTTCTTGAGCTGTGTAATGTTAGGAGTGTTTTTGTCGGGTTGATAGTCAACCCGTACTATGTCAGCGGTCTGTCGATTTTGACGTGTGCACTACAGTTACGTGACCTCTCCATGACCGCTGCACATCGCCTCAGTGATTCGGTTGTGCATAATGAAATCTACATTTATCTCAAGATCGATCATGTTTTTGAACAGTCGAAGTAGTAGTAAAAGCGCAAATTCCCCCTCTTTTATGCAAATGAGATGACGTCACGTGACTGACCTTTCCCACCTCCAGCACTGAAGAGTTCCAATCTAGGGGGAGGTAACTCTGGGTCACTATAGTTCCGGCAAAGGTCCCTGGGTATGTATATTCCTCCGCGGTGATGCGGTCTGGCGGTGATGCGGTCACGGAAGAAAGCTTCCGCGGAGAAAAAGTAGTCCCTAGACTGGAAATACGCTGCATGGTCCGATTGGGTCGAATGAGGTATCCATGTGAAGCATTCGTGAAGGGGCATCTGATGGGGTGGGTGTGGTGTTGAAATATCGTCATTCTGCGCATGCGCAGTATATAAAACTGAAATTCCCGCTCTTTTATGCAAATCAGATGACGTCACAGAGCTGTCGTCCAATCAGAAGCGAGTATTTTGACCCGGTGCATTATGGGCCATATCCAAGATGTGACCTGGTCTATAAAACACGTCCCTCCGGATCCCACACCTTCATTTCTACGGTTGCAGAGCCATGGCGGAGACCCAGCCCCATGCGACTCGCATTTTACAGTATGCCACCGTGGTGAATTCATTCACGGGTTACCGAGCAGTGGTCCGGTCCATGTTTGCAGATGGCGACGACAACGAGGGACGACGCCAGATCCTGAACGAGTTCACAGAAGCGGTCCTCCACAGAGTGCACTCGATGGAGAGGCGTGCCATCACTCACCACTACTGGACAATGACAGCCATCCTTGATGCTCGGGCTATGGACCACGAGCGCTCACGCCGGAACCAGCACCGGCTGGTTGGCCTCATACTAGTCTGTGCCCTATTGACCCTGGCGCTGTGGTATTGACACTATAAATACCAGGGTCAGACAGAGTGTGTGTCATTCACCGTTCGACATTGGAGCAAGCATGTCATCCGTCCTACGAGCCATCCTGCCCCTTACACCCCAGGTGGGGTTACGCGTCTATGAAGATAAAGTCACCCTGGTGGAAGACCGGGATGTCTGTGGGTGGGATCCGGAGTCCACATCCACTACGGTGACGCTACCTCGTGACGGCTGGACCAAATTTAAACGGGTGTTGAGCGGCGAGCTCGACGGACACCTCATCCACATAGACAATGCCATCTACGTATACCGTGGGCCTTTCTTCGCACGTCTGGGCCGCTACCAAGATGCTACGCGAGGCTTCACCCTAGACCCCGATCTGTGGACAGCCTTGGAGAAAGTGGTGCCTATTGTGGACCAGCTGTTTACACCGGACGAACGATCATCAGACGAGTTGGGGTGGGCTCGTGCTATTGAGGACGCGCTGGCTGAACCCCATGAACAACTGTCTAGTCATGAACCCGACGACGACGAGGCCATTGATTACCCGGCTGAACTGAGTCAACCAACACAACGGTGGTAGAAACTTGTTATAAATAAACCATACTCTCCGGGTCCATCATCATTGTGTCACCATGAAGCGCTGGGAGAAGGTGTTGGATAACTTATACTACAGTCCCGACAGTCCGGCGGCCTATAGTGCATTGTCGGCTCTCTATCGAGCGGCCAAACCCCAGGGGATACAACGTGCCCAAGTCCGAGATTGGTTAAGAAAACAAGACACCTATACCTTACATCGATCTGTCCGTCGCCATTTTCTACGGAACCGGGTCATCGTGGGAGGAATAGATGCCCAGTGGCAAGCGGATTTGGTCGATATGAGCGCCTTTGCCAAACACAACGATGGGAATCGGTATATCTTGACGTGCATCGATATCCTATCCAAGTATGCGTGGGTGGTACCCATCCGGACGAAAACGGGGGCGAATCTCATAGCGGCGTTCAAAGACATCTTCAAGACCGGGCGCAAACCTTTGTATTTGCAAACCGACGAAGGCACGGAATTCCTCAACAGACCGTTCCAAGCCTTTCTGAAAGCCCAGAAGGTCTTCTTCTTCCATACGTACAACGAGACCAAGGCGTCCGTGGTGGAAAGGTTCAACAGGACATTTAAAGGTCGTATGTATAAATATTTCACCTATAAGAATACACGGCGGTACATCGATGTTCTCCCGAAACTGGTGAGGGGTTACAATCGAGCCTATCATCGAAGTATACAGAGAGCCCCCATTACCGTGACCCAACGCAATGAAGGCCAAGTCCGGCGTGTCTTGTACCCCAGGCCATCGCAACCAGCACCGAAGGAGATGTTCAAGGTCGGGGACCCTGTACGGATCAGTAAAGTCAAGGGCAAGTTCGAGAAAAGTTACTTGCCTAACTGGAGCGATGAGCACTTTCTGATTAAACGGCGCCTACCCCGACAGCGGCGAGTCTATGAACTGGAAGATCTCCAAGGGGAAACGTTGCTGGGGACGTTTTACGAGCCGGAATTACAGCCTGTCGTAAAAACACAGCAAGACTACTACACGGTGGAGCAGATTTTGAAAACGGAACGTCGACGTGGCAAACTGTTTCATTTCGTCAAATGGCAAGGCTGGCCCAGTTCCTTCAATTCCTGGGTCGCTGCCAACCAGGTGAAACGGCTATAAAACCAGACACCACTACCGTCCTCCTTCATTCCACGTCCAACCATGAACACGGTGCAACCGTCTCTGAACACAGCGTCTTCCAAAACGCGCAAAGTGCAAGTGGGCTTTGGTGTACTAGTGCTAACCCTGCTGAGTGTGTTGTACGGAGGTGTGTTTTACGACGTAGCCTATGTCAGCACGTTACTTAACCAACTGAGAACACCAGCCATCAGTGAAACCGGTCTACAGAGAGCACCAGTCGTATCCAGCCCAGTCACCACCACCACCTCCACACCCCGTGTACAAGCCACAACGAGTGTAAGCTCCACACTTACACCAAGTACATCCACTACGTCTGAAGACCCACCGGATTTCATCCCTCACAGTGAACCGACAACGACGACCACCCACGTTGTACCCATCACCGCCATCATCATCCCTGAACGTGAACAGACAACGACAACCGACGTTGTACCCACCACCACCACTCCAGTTCACTCGTACCAAATTTACAAGAGCGGGTTACCACGACAGCGGATACACCTCCAACCATGGACCCTCGGTGGCAGCATCCCTTCACCTGCGTCATCGCAGGACCGACGGGCTCGGGCAAAACGCACTTCGTCAGGAAGCTCCTCGAACACGCCGACAGCATGATCACTCCACCCATTGCCAGAGTCGTGTGGTGTTACGGAGAATGGCAGGAAGCGTATGCAGCAATGCCCCACATCTCGTTCGTGGAAGGCCTACCCAACCTGGCCGATTTGGAACCCGACACCTTGGTGGTTCTGGATGATCTCATGGCGGAGACGGATGCACGGGTCACCCAACTCTTTACCAAAGGCAGCCATCATCGACGGCTCAGCATCATCTACATTGTGCAAAATCTGTTCAGTAAAAACAAAGAACATCGGAACATCAGCTTAAATGCCCACTACATGGTGGTCTTCAAAAACCCGAGAGATACCACTCAACTGCTGCACCCGGCCGCACACCGTTTGCATTGGAAGCCTTTAAAGATGCCACAACCCCTCAGCACGGGTATATGCTCTTCGACCTGAAGCAAACCACCCCCGACCACCTTCGACTACGGACCGGCATCTTTCCCGGAGAGACTCACCACGTGTACATGCAAAAATAATGTAAACACACCTACAGTGGCTCCCCCAGCTGGGGTGTGTGTGTGTTTTGATGATGGGGATAATAAAAAAGAATGAATAACACAGCAGGGTTGTGTTCTCTGAAGTAGATAAAAGAGCAGAGTTGTGGGTTCTAGCATTAGTTGTACAGGATGTCTGCGCGAGTACGGAAGCACGCTCCCACGCTCCGTGTATTGAAGACGGCCCCACCCGAGTTAGTCCGAACCATTGTACGCGGTGCGGACCCTGCTCTCGTGTGCTGTCTGTGCGAGATTGCACTCAATATCTTAAAAGGCAACGTACCACTGACTCCGGCTCAGAAGACCAAGTTGGCCAAGCATAAGACAGGTCTAAGAACCTTAGTCCAGAAGCGAGTGTCTCAAACACAAAAGAAAAAGGTGTTACAGCAAGGCGGCTTTCTCGGGGCTATCTTAGCACCGTTGGCCGCTTCCGTGTTGGGTCCAGTATTGGGTGGACTCTTCGGCCGACAATGAACCACAAAAAAAAAAATGGTCCTCGTCGAACCTCGGCTCCTTCAAAACCTCCAATCGCCCTACCCTGTCCCTTCTACGGTGAAGACGATAAACACCCTCGATGGAGAGATGCAACAGATCTTACAGAGACCTGGGTTAAGCGATAGTGAGAAAGTACAACGGTACAATGAAACGCTTCAGCGGTACATGACGTTCATGGACCAATACAAAACCCTCTCTGCTCCACCACAACCACCACCACCATCACCACGTGACAGACCGCCGACCTCAGCACCGTTCCAACAGCCGGGTGGGGTACCTTCCACAGCTCCACAGTGGGTGGAAGACGAAGTCCTGAAGAGTGTACCTGCCTCGTTCAAGAAACAAGCTGGCCTGGTATTACAACGAATGAAACAGAATCCTAACATGACTTGGAATGATAAAGGTGAACTCCTGGTACAGAATCAGGTGGTCCCCGGTACCCACATGACGGATTTAGTGAATGACCTGATGCGTCAACGCAGGACGCACACGAATCCTCGAGGATGGGAGGTCTTCACTCAAGGCTTGAAAGACATGCATGTACCACAGGAATTGGTGGGCAACCCTCAGCGCTGGGCCTTTATGCAGAATGTGAGTACACCACCAGAACCTTGGGAACCGGAGTCACCTCCCACATCACCACCACGGCGGGCACCTACGTTTTCAC
>JAVTVY010047427.1:0-23542 GCA_036873755.1 Hanleya hanleyi | reverse complement strand
GGTAACTTGTTCCATTCTCTAGGGGCTTTGATTTTAGGTGTGTGATATGAAAAATCAGTTCGGAAAAAGGGCCTATATAATTTATATGAGGAACCCCTGGTAGGATAATTGTGTATGTCAGATAATTTGGTGAAGTACTTATGGAATGGTTTGGGCAACAATGAGCAATGATGGATGAATTTCTGACAGAATTAACATAACATAACGATTAAGTTCTAAGACCGGCAATATTTTGAGGCTGGCAAATATAGGACTTGAGTGTTCGAATTTATCCGAAAGGGAAATAATTCGAATTGCTCTTTTTTGCAGGAGAATTAGAGGTTTTAAGTGGCTAACATAAGTGTTGCCCCAAATGACATTACAAGATAGATAGGGATAAATGAGTGAGTAGTACAAGATATAAAGGGTTCTTTTGTTTAAGCATTGCTTGACGGAATTAATCATGCCAATGTTTCTCGATATTTTCTTACGGAGTTCGTTGATATGATTTTTCCAATTTAATTTTTCATTCAAGTATACACCGAGAAACTTAAAACAATCAACTCTTTCAATGCCATGCCCCATTAAATGCAACTCCGGCGTGAATGGTACGTTTCTTTTACAGTTGGGTGGGATCAACATGAATTTTGTCTTTTTGATGTTTAATGACAATTTATTACACGAGAACCAGTTATGTAATAAAGTTAGTTCTTGTGACATTATTATGTCAAAGAGGACTTGTGGATTAGCATTGGACAGCGTTGCACTCGTTTCATCAGCGAATAGAATGATTTTCAAAATATCTGAGACTAGTATTACATCATTGATATAAATGAGGAATAGTAATGGTCCCAAAATGGAACCTTGAAGGACACCACATGTAATTTGTTCTGCTTTAGATATTGTTCCATTATACGAAACAGACTGCAGACGACCACTTAAATAACTTCTGAACCACACTGAACCACTACTGCGCATGCGCAGAATGACGTCAGTTCCACGTTTCACCCATACCGTCGGATGCTCCCTCACGTGTGCTTTTCAATCATACCTCACTCGACTCAATTGGCCCAATAGTGGCCCACCTAGACCCCAAAACGTGTATTTCCATAACCTTGCGCAGAATGACGTCAGTTCCACGTTCCATCCAGCCCGCTGGATGCTCCCTCACGTGTGCTTTACAATGATACCTCACGCGACTCAACCGGCCCTCTATGGACCCCTCTGGGCCCCAAAACACCCTCCCAGCGCTATTCATCCACTACGCATGCGCACAGTGACTTTTTCAAAAAATTTCAACCAATCGCTTCGGGACTCTGCCCATCGTGTTCTAGGTGTTGAGATGTGAAAAACAAAACCAAATAGCCCATACTACAATGACCAGGAGTACATTTCCCATTGGGTTCAACATTGGCCAGTGCGCCAGTATGGGCCATATAGTAGACATATATATGCTATTTTCAACCTTGGTTTGTATCATATGACTCGTAGCCTAATGGATAACGCGTCTGCCTCTTGATAAACCGACCCGGGTTCAATTTCTAGGACCCTTTCATTGTATGGGAAGACTGAGGGTTCCCCACTTGCCATTTAACATGGGCAAATAGATGCAAATATTGTCGGGGACCCCTGTACAGGCCATGGATGCTTCGGAAGGGCAGATAAAGGCTATTTATTGTCCCGGAGAGGGCCGGGCGTTGCCGAAGAGGGCCGGACATTGCCGGAGATGATCGAACGTTACCGGAGATTGCCGAAGATTTGCTGGCTTCTGATTGGATGAGAGCTCTCATTTGCATAAATACGATCCAATTTAGCTTTTTACTACTACTATCCTCGTCATCGGTTAAACACTTCCACACTAGCAGTAAATAAAGGGTATCCAATTGAGGACATAACCACACACACATTCGAATAAGTAGCAATTATTTGAGGACATATTCATCACTGTGCTGTCTCCGTTTTGAAGGTTTATATCGTGTGGCGTGTGTCCTCTCTTGACCAGTTAAACCCGTTTCATACCAGCTTTCAATAAAGAATACCCAGTTGAGGACAGCTACACACACGTGAAGAAGTGACAGCCATGTGAAAATCATACTGGTAAAACAACTTTAAATGTGTACAATAACAGATTCGTAGCCATTCATCAACTATTCATGCACATAAATACAAATTTTGAGGAACTGTTGATATGTCCTTCTTTGGACAGAAGGAAATGTGTTCTGTCACACAGGAGTGAAATGTCCTCTTGTTATATCTTTACTGCCGTCAAAACACTAGTTGTCGAGGTCGGTCACTATCGTATGTAATGTGTCCTGTTGATTGTTAAAACACTCTCCACACAAGCTTTCAGCAAAGAATACCCAATTGAGGACATGGCTTCATGTGTTCATTAAGCAACCATTTAAGGACATAGACATATATTAGGCGAATGTCCTCGTTTTGAAGGGTTCAGTTTGTATGGAATATGTCCCCTATCAACAATGAAACATTTATTACACCAACTTCCAATTACCGGCTTGAATGATCTGCAACCATTTGAGCACATGAAGAAAGCTGACGTTATTTTCCTCATTTTAAAGGTTTACAGCGTACGAAATACATCCTCGTCATCGGGTAAACACTTCCACACTAGCGAGTAATAAAGGGTACCCAACTGAGGACATAACCACACACACATTCGAATAATTCGCAATCATTTGAGGACATATTCATCGCTGTCTTGTCCCCGTTTTGAAGGTTTATATCGAGTGGCGTGTGTCCTCTCTTGACCAGTTAAACCCGTTTTATACCAGCTTTCAATAAATAATACCCAATTGAGGACGGCTACACACACGTGAAGAAGTGACAGCCATGTGAAAATCATACTGGTGAAACAACTTTAAATGTGTACAATAACAGATTCGTAGCCATTCATCAACTTTTCATGCACATAAATACAAATTTTGAGGAACTGTTGATATGTCCTTCTTTGGACAGAAGGAAATATGTTCTGTCACACAGGAGTGAAATGTCCTCTTTTGTTATATCTTTACTGCCGTCAAAATACTAGTTGTCGAGGTCGGTCACTATCGTATGTAATGTGTCCTCTTGATTGTTAAAACACTCTCCACACTTGTAAGCTTTCAGCAAAGAATACCCAATTGAGGACATGGCTTCATGTGTTCATTAAGCAACCATTTAAGGACATAGACATAGATTAGGCGAATGTCCTCGTTTTGAAGGGTTCATTTCGTATGGAATATGTCCCCTATCAACAACGAAACATTTATTACACCAACTTCCAATTACCGGCTTGAATGATCTGCAACCATTTGAGCACATGAAGAAAGCTGACGTTATTTTCCTCGTTTTAAAGGTTTGCAGCGTGCGAAATACATCCTCGTCATCGGGTACACACTTCCACACTAGCGATTAATAAAGGGTACCCAATTGAGGACATAACCACACACACATTCGAATAATTCGCAATCATTTGAGGACATATTCATCGCTGTCTTGTCCCCGTTTTGAAGGTTTATATCGAGTGGCGTGTGTCCTCTCTTGACCAGTTAAACCCGTTTTATACCAGCTTTCAATAAATAATACCCAATTGAGGACGGCTACACACACGTGAAGAAGTGACAGCCATGTGCAAATCATACTGGTAAAACAACTTTAAATGTGTACAATGACAGATTCGTAGCCATTCATCAACTTTTCATGCACATAAATACAAATTTTGAGAAACTGTTGATATGTCCTTCTTTGGACAGAAGGAAATGTGTTCTGCACACAGGAGTGAAATGCCCTTTTTTGTTATCTTTTTATTGCCGTGAAAAACACTAGTTGTGGAGGTCGGCCACTATAGTATGTATGTGTCCTCTTGATTGATAAAACACGGTCGACACAAGCTCTCAGCAAAGAATACCCAATTGGGGATATGGCTTTATGTGTTCATTAAGCAACCATTTGAGGACATAGACATAGCTTAGGTTAATGTCCTCGTTTTGAAGGGTTCATTTCGTATGGAATCTGTCCGCTATCGACTAATGAAACACTTCTTACACTAACTTTCAACTACCGGCTTGAATGATCTCCAACCGTTTGAAGAAAGCTGATGTTATTTTCCTCGTTTTAAAGATTTATAGAGTACGGAATACATCCTCGTCATCGGGTAAACACTTCCACACTAGCGTCAGATAAAGGTACCCAATTGAGGACATAACCACACACACATTGAAATAATTAACCATTATTTGAGGACATATTCATCGCTGTCTTGTCCCCGTTTTGAAGGTTTATATCGTGTGGCGTGTGTCCTTTCTTGACCAGTTAAACCCGTTTTATATTGGATTTCAATAAAGAATACCCAATTGAGGACAGCTACACACAAGAAGGGACAACCATGTGAAATACATACTAGTAAAACAACTTAAAAGGTGTAAAAGAACATAATCGTAGCCATTCATCAACATTTCGGGCACATAAATGCCTTCTTGTGAAATGTCCTACTTTGGACAGAAAAAAAATGTGTTCTGTCACACAGGTGTGAAATGTCCTCTTTTGCTATTTGTCATACGGCCGTCTAAAAAACGAGTTTTCGAGGTCGGTCACGTGCACAATCGATATATTACGCTGTTACTTGCAACTCTTCAGAACATGAGCCCTGGACAACAGCTTGGAGAGAAGTCCATCATTGGGGGGGTTTGGAACATAGTCCTCGTTTGGGACAATACACATGTATGTGTGTGTGTGTGTGTGTTTGTGTATGCATGTGTGTGTCGCCGTATGCAGGCGCACGCTCCTGTGGTGCACCCTGTACCCTATAGCCCGTAGGGCGTAGGGTACGCCACCAAGCACAGAATACATGTACTCTGCGCATATCCATGCACATGTACTATGTGCCTGTACATGTAATCTGTTCATGTACATATACTGTCAATATACATGTTCCTTTTCCATCTACATGTACTTTGTGCATGTCATTCTACATGTGCTCTGTTCACGTCCATGTATACATACTCTGTTCAGATCCATGTACATACTCTCTGTCCATGTCGCTATATAGCTTTAATATTGCGGAATGCGACGTTAAACCGTAATTCTCTCCCTCTCTCTCTCTCTCTCAAGTACTCATGCATACATGTGCGGATTGTGATATAGTCTTTAAGCAACCCAGTCAAATGAGACGTCATCGAAATGTCATACACGGATCACGCTCCCCACTCTCGATACCGGATATTTCAGTTTCTATGGGAATGCATCTGAGAATAGAAGAACCCATGGAGGTCGATTCGCCGCCGCGTATTGAAGAGCCGATGGAGATTGATCCCAGTGTTGAATGAGAGAAGTAAGAGCTTCGAGCTTCAGTGTCCTGGATTGCCCGAAGACGTTTAGGTTACACTGAACGAAGATTGAACTTTCTGGAATGATGGCTTCTGATTGGTCGATAGGACGGTCACCTCCCCTCTAACTATAAATACGGAAACACGGATGTTAGATGTACATTTCTCACAACCAGACCCAATCAAATGGAAAAGCCAGCCAATTCCAAGGCAGACGAGCAATCGTTGAAGATTGACGAAAAGGTGCCGGTTCCCGCTCGACTCCCCAAACGAGTTACCAAAAGATACCCGCCCATAACTATGGGAATGATAGATGATTTCTTCGGTTTGGGTTATAGCTCAACCAGGGGAGAGCCCGGAGATCTCCGCTACCATCGCCAGCGATGCCTGACCTGCCTTGAAGGTGTATCCTTGACCGGATGTGATCTTTGCATGAGGAGAGAGGAAATGTTCCAGTGGACGAAGTGAATTGAATATCCGGGCACTTTTACATCCGGGGACTTTTACATCCGGGTACATCCGGGTTCTTGTACAAAGAGATCAACAGCTAGCTTGCTATAAAAGGGAAACGGCTTGGCCGTTTCATCAGACACTCTGTCAACCACCAAGATGTTCACTTGTATTACGTGCTCGAAATCATTCACTCGCCGGCACGACTTGCGCCGCCATGAGGCTACCAAGCACGATGGAACCGCCCGGTATAGCTGTACGATATGTACACTGTCGTTTCAGCGCCCAGATCATTTACAGCGCCATGAACGTTCAATTCATGGGCCACCCAATGCGAAGAATCTGGTCAACTCTTCTGTCCTAGTGAAGTTGAGCCCAGGGAGACGAATGTCACTGGTGATTCGAACACGGAGTACCTACAGTTCAGAATAGCCTAGATATCCAGCCGGTCCCTAGCATTACTGTTCCCAGTCATACGCTTGACAACAACGAACATTTTCTAGAAGATGCGGTGGATGTTCCCAGCGATCTCTTACAGGATGCCCATCCAGTGAGTGACATCGATCGGCGCCATTGGCCCATGATACGGCACTGTTTCCACCGTCATCGCCCTATTCAAGATATCTACAATTTCCGAATGACCAACTTCGCCCGTCTACGTAGCTACGTGGAAGCCATCTTCAATGACCAAGCTACATCCTTCAAATTAAATCTGGCGTTTGGTTATGTACTGCAGCATAAGGAGACAGGACAAGTCCGATACTTTTATCCAAGCAGTAACATCCGGGTATTTGACCAACCGTTTACCATCATTAACCGGGCGTCGCTAGAGATGATGCTGGACCAAGTGGAACAATTGGATGTCTTGGAATGGGCCTATGAACAGCGCCCCAACTTGCAATGGGTCGTAGAGAGGGTGACCAATGTTACGTTCTTCGTGACCAAATTACGGAATCTTCCTATCGGGTGAATGTATTCACCCATGCACTGATAAATACTCAGAATGCGCAAACAACTATTTGAGGATATGTTGCCTCAACGGTATCCTGGCCTCCCTGACGACGGTTAGAACAAACGGTTCAGAGCGAACATGGCCGAAGATGAAACTTTCTGAAATGGACATGGATTTGAACAGAGTATGTATACATGGACGTGAATAGAGTACATGTAGAATGACATGCACAGAGTACATGTAGATGGAAAAGGAACATGTATATTGACAGTATATGTACATGAACAGATTACATGTACAGGCACATAACACATGTGCATGGATATGCGCAGAGTACATGTATTCTGTGCTTGGTGGCGTACCCTATGCCCTACGGGCTATAGGGTACAGGGTGCACCACAGGAGCGTGTGCCTGCATACGGCGACACACACATGCATACACAAACACACACACACGCATACACACGCACACACACACATACAGACGCACACACACACACACACATAAACACACGCACATGTACGCACACACACACGCACATACACGCACGCACACACAGACGCATGCACATATGCATACACACACACACGCACGCATGCACACAGAAATATACGGTTCAAATTATATAATTTGATACAGTATTTATATATGATTGGTATAGCTAGCATATATTAATGATGAAAAGTTACGAGAAAGCTGTTAGATTAAATTAATATAGCGTAGACCGACGCCCAACGACACTTGTATTTTAGAACAAACAAGGGGAATAACTGTGTTACTCAGCCGGAAGTTCGCGCGCATGTTGTTCTGACGGCGCGCGTATGAATATAGCTATTTTTCAAGCAAGCTCGGCAGGGATGGCATCAGGGATGGCATTAGGTGTCGAGGATAAAAGTGCCTAAAACGAGTGGATATTTGCTTTCGCCGTTTATGCGTACTGTTCCGAGATGAAATACGGATCGATTTGCACAAAGAAGGTAAAGATTTGTTTTGTAATTTAAGAACAAGATCCGCTCAACTAAAATTGCGCGCCAGCATATGTGAGTGAACCGACCGACGACTGAATCTCGTGGTTGTTTCACGCGATGTGTAGATACTACGCTTACGCTGAAGTTTCTGGCACAGGTATTCAATTTTCATTGAGGAATATATATGTAATTGTTTATTTGTGAAATTTCCAGATTATAATTGTTTTGAAGATATAACAAAAAACATCATCCCCACTTCGTCTATGCTATTTGCCATTACTCGTTAGCTTAAACGCTCTCGATATTTGTGAAATATAAGTAGTAGTGGATTTCATCCGTCTAATTATATAACGAAAGATCAGTTTTAAACAAGTATTAAGCGGTTCTCCATTGACAAGGCGTGAAGACCTGTTTGTAACTCGACACACCAATTAAAGCTTTCAGGAGTTCATTTTCGACTGTACCAAACGAGTCACCTTGCGATTGCAATTAGATGAACCGCGTTCTTGATGATTAAATCAGCTGCGAGCCCTGATGATTCTTGATGAACTTGATGCATTATGTATATCTGTCAATTAAACGGAGGATATTCAATTATCATTATATCGACATCGCATATGTAATACGACAGGAAGTTAATTTACAACGAAAAATACATTTGCGGGCCGTCATGGAAAGACCGTGCCGTGGTAACAACAACGTTTAGTTCCTTGAGTTGTATTCCTAAGAAGAAGTTATTGTATAACTAATTGTCTTTAACTTCCAAATGCAAATACAAATGGATAACCATTTTGCTTCACCTACAACGACTCTTCATGTTTCTGACCACTTGTTGGGACAGAATACCATACTTTTCTCAGTCTGAACTTTCTCCATTCAAATTAACCTCTGTCTGGACTCTGGTGACCGATTTCTATATCTATTTTAACATACTAGCGGTTTCATTTCGATGAAGCAGCCATCAAGGGAAAAACAAAGTTCAGAAACGAGTGTCACATGCGCATTTAGTCAATAAAACGCTACATTTGAGAAAGAAAAAGCCGATTCTATTTTTTTTTAGTAAATTCAGCTGAAAATCGAGCAAATATGCATTGACTGGTCAGTCGGCTACTATATATTTTCTTCCCCCCTCCCCCTTCCCTGCCTTACGCGAACCCCAAAGCATACACACGCATACCCACACATGTTGACGAAAGGTGCATAGTGGGGACATCCATACACAACCATGCAAGTGGGGACTTCTTTATTTTTTGGCTATTGAAGAAACCTGTTGCTGGTTTGTGTTGTGGGCAGCCTCGGGATTTCCACGACGGTTTGATTCCAGTTCAAATTTGCACAGCGCCTGAAATAACCAAACCCGTATTTTCACGCCACAAGCGAGACATGAAACATACCGGCAAAGTGGGGACACCCAGGCAAACACCCGTTTTCAATTTCAAACACACCCGTTTGAGTTTTCTCCAGTCAAAATGGGGACATATACTTTATTTTTTTTTACCATGGTGTTGTATACAAGATCATAAAACGGGCAGCGAAACAGTTTCCCAGTCTTTGTCACACCGGGGACGTCCCCGGTTGGAGGTGTGTCCCCAGTGTGAAGGTGTGTATTCATATAAATGTCCCCGCTATACACCTTTCGTCAACGCACACAGACGCACACACACACACATGCATACACATACGCGCACACACTCATTGCGCATTGCGCCGCAATGTCAATAGGACTCGAAATGCGCTTTTATACTACTAATCGATCCTTCACTGCCCCAAAAAGCCCACTTTCGCTACCACTCGTACTGATGACGTCACCGATGACGTCACAGATGACGCGGACACCCCTCAAATCGTTGTCTATACCCTCCACTCTCGCTACAACCCCTACTGATGATGTCACCGATGACGTCACAGATGACACGGATATCCCTCAAATCGGGATGTACATCCCGAGATCTACAAAATGACACCTTGCAGGACGCATTCGGACCAAAGATGGCCCCTCTCTACCCAAAATACCTACCTGCACTTCCCCAAAATGCCCACTTTCGCTACTACTCGTACTGATGACTTCACAGATGACGCGATCATCCCTCAAATCGGGGTCTACACCCCAAGAGCTACAAAATGACACCTCCCACGACACAATCGGACCAAGGATGGCCCATCTCTACCCCAAATACCTTCCTTCACTTCCCCAAAATGGCCACTTTACTTACTACAACCAACTGCGCATGCGCAGATTTACGCGACTTGCACTTAAAAACACGCCATTCTGACTCTACCCCACACAAGCTTCACTTTGACACCTTCCACGACCCATTCGGACCCATAGCGGTGCATCTCTACCCCAAACACACACCCACATACCCCCCAAAATGCCTGCTTTCTATACTACGGTCGGACTGCGCATGCGCAGAAAACGGACGAACCATTAGTCCAGTCGGATCCTTCTCCACGAGAGCTTCAAAATAAGACCTCATACGACACCATAGGATCATTAGGGGCTCACCTAGACCCCAAAACGTACATCCCTTATGGATCTCTCCCCCATAGCCATGCAGTATAGGCCTTCGGGCTTACCCAGTTTCGCTTCGAAACCCTTCCCATCGTGTTCTAAATGACGGGACGAGAAAAACAAATCCAAACAGACCATATCACAATGAACGTGTGTGAATTTCCCAGGTTGAAGCTATACCCCCCAAAAGCCAGTATAGGACTACATGGGGCTAAATACAGACCTCGGTGACTTTTCTCAACAATTTCACCGATTCGCTCCGGGACCCCTCCCATTGTGTTTTTCTCTGCGAGACGAGAAAAACGAGACCCCACAACCCATAGTAAGACCCACAAAAGCCAGTATGAGCCTATATACAGACCTAGGTGACTTTTCCCAAAAATTTCACCGATTCGCTCCGGGACCCCTCCCATTGTGACCCCACAACCCATAGTAACACCCACAAAAAAATTCACCACCCCTCCCCCCACCCCATACAGGTATTTCTCTGTATATTTTATATTGTACGAGTCCGTGTTCAGCTTTTTATTTATTTATTTATTTATTTATTTATTTATTCTGTGAAAACACCCATGACATGACTGAAGAGAGCCTCACTCGGCCCAATGGAACCATGCAGCGTAGAACTCTTCTGTGTTGGAGGTAGTTTTTGGTGTCTTGAGCTGGTGGCGCCCCCTGGCGGAACTCCCCGTCATCTCCCCAAGAGTTACCTCCCTGGAAAAGGGGCTTAGGCTATACTACTTCCGTGGCGAAGGTTGTCACTTTATATCTTACAAGATTACCATTCTTTCACAGTAGACGAGAAATGGACAAGTGTGATGGTTAAGCATCAAACATTAGTTCCCATCCCATATCCTTGTCTTTAGGGATAAGTGTCCGTCCTCAGAAGATAGGGTTTTAGCCACCTGACAATCTAGGCCTCACACCAAGCCTCACACCAAGAATATGCCTGCTTCATCCATTTCCAACATTTCTGTTGTCCAATTTTACAGCATAAAATTTGCGTAGCCCTAACCTCTAGAGAATGCAAGAAAAATAAAAAATAAATCACTCGAAAGAGCAGCACGTTCAAGACTAACTTTATTTCATTAGTACTATTCAGTTAGTAACTTTACAGCATATACGTCCATTATGTATATACGGCGGAAATAAATACAGCAAAAACTGTCTTTGTGTATGGAAGAGTAATAAAAAGCAAATAATAAATGACGGTATCTCGTTCACGATTTGTTATTGACATTTTGAAAGTCTCCAGTATCAGGGCAATCCACTGAGAATTTCTAGTATGCAATTTATTCGTTGAGAGCGATAATTTTCTTTTCTCCCCGACCCGAAAATGATATTATAGATTCACGAGGTATAATTTGTCCCATACAATGTTCAGCATGACGCTATCCAACAAAAAATTTGCCAAGTAATTTTTAAATAAGGCCACTAGAAATTGTATTTTCAGAGCATACCTTTGTTCGCCACTTCAAATCTTTGAGACGGTTGACTGCAGCAGTTGACTGACCATTGACTGGTCATTGACTATAAGCATACCAGAGTTGACTGACCTTGATCTATTTTGTCAAGGTCATATAGTTTGTATTATGATATAACATGAAGAAATATAGCTAGGGTTGCCAAACTGATACAGTGTATTGAATGTGACTTACCATGACCTATTTTTGAATGAATCAAATCCATTAATGAACTGATACATACACCAATTATAGTAATGGTACCTATATTACCCGTGAAGGATACAGCATATATTACAATTATACACTCAGCTACAGCATATATTACAATTGTACACTCAGCTAAGGCAAACATGATATGTCTTATCGATATTTTTTTTGTCGTTTTGTAGCTGAAGATGAAGAAAACGAAAAGGTCGTTTTGAGTGCGTACCCAAATGCGTTGTCGCTTCTCAATGGGCATACAAGAATTAGTCATTCCAGACTATTTCCATTGATGCCCTTTTCCGGACCCTTCTTTTTATCTATAACTGAGTGTGGTAAGTTTCACGACTCATTGAATATAGTTTAACCCTCTCTGTACCTGTACCGATAGAATTATAATTCAGTAATGGCCTGTCATTGGCATACTAAAATGAAGTATTTCTAGGCAAACATTTTAATCATATTATACCTTGTTCGAAAGCTGGAAGTATTGTCTCTGAAACGACGTAGGTAATACATCTTGGCTTCATTCATGTTCATAACAGTGTTGATATCAGCATGGAACTGTCAAAAATGCCGGTACAGAGGAGTTCAACGTACTTAATATCTTCAATATAAGAATATATCATATTTTAATAGTTTAGTAGTTACCAAAACGTCATTCATAATATTATCCCTGGAAATGAACCTCCATCTTCGACAATACCGTGTTACTACGATAGAAACTTTATCTCTGATAATGGATGTAAAATTGTAAAATAAATACCCACGCACAGATATAATTTCCTTCGAAAACCTTTTGATCAAATTGCACTGACAAATCGAACCGTTCTACGTGATATTTTCCCTACAGTTTGCAACTGTTCCATTCACTCGACCAATGGCAAGATATCCTTGCCGTTCGGTATAGGGGCAAACCAGTCAGAGAGTGGCGACGAGATGGACGAGTGTCGTTTTCTTGTATCACCATCAGACGATAGTCACTTCCTTATCCGCATCATCAGAGGTGTGAGCAGGGCTGTCCATACCGGATGTCTGGGGTTTATCACCGTCAACGAAATCGGTACAGAACACTCTAAGAAAATCGATACATTGTGCTTCGACGGACAAAGTGAAGAAATATTATATCTGACAACCACAACAAAGGCATCCGTGGAGGTGGTAACGTCTAGGAACTCCTCTTATTCGACTTCTATCAATGCCAGATTTATTGGAGAGTACGAATCACGCTACACTATCTCTACATGTAAGTAACTTCTATCAATGCCAGCTTTATCGGAGAGTACGACTCACGCTACACTATCTCTACATGCAAGTAACTTCTATCAATGCCAGATTTATTGGAGAGTACGACTCACGCTACACTATCTCTACATGTAAGTAACTTCTATCAATGCCAGATTTATCGGAGAGTACGAATCACGCTACACTATCTCTACATGTAAGTAACTTCTATCAGTGCCAGATTTATTGGAGAGTACGAATCACGCTACACTATCTCTACATGTAAGTAACTTCTATCAATGCCAGATTTAATGGAGAGTACGGCTCACGCTACACTATCTCTACATGTAAGTAACTTCTATCAATGCCAGATTTATCGGAGAGTACGACTCACGCTACACTATCTCTACATGTAAGTAACTTCTATCAATGCCAGATTTATCGGAGAGTACGACTCACGTTACACTATCTCTACATGTAAGTAACTTCTATCAATGCCAGATTTATCGGAGAGTACGACTCACGCTACACTATCTCTACATGTAAGTAACTTCTATCAATGCCAGATTTATTGGAGAGTACGACTCACACTACACTATCTCTACATGTAAGTAACTTCTATCAATGCCAGATTTATCGGAGAGTACGACTCACGTTACACTATCTCTACATGTAAGTAACTTCTATCAATGCCAGATTTATTGGAGAGTACGACTCACGCTACACTATCTCTACATGTAAGTAACATTTGTGTTTGTCCATGGATTTTCTGCCGATATGCGAAAGTATTTCCCGTAATTTCGAAAGCATTCCAAAAATGTTATCAAATCTTTTCCATACATGTTACATCTCTACATTAAACGCAACATATAGAGGTGGCGGGAAAAGATGCCGGAGTAGTGACATGAAGGCCAATATTCTGCATATCTAAAAACACCACATGGACCAGAAATCTCAGCCACGCTTTTATTGTAGCTGTTCATGTAGACATCTTCAATGGTATGCACTGTACAATTATGTTGAATTATACACATGTGAAAAAATATAGTTTGTAGTATACATGTACGCAGACATGTAAAATAAACGGAAACTCTGAACTAATCAAATATGCGTAAATGACGTGACATATTACAAGGCTGGGAAGGACCTCGCACATCAATATGGAAAACCGCCCCAGATTTGGTAAGGTTGAAGTTGAAAAATGAATATGATATGAATAACATGATTAGCATGCAATTTTGTTGGACTTGAAATATTGGGAGCATGAGTTATTTACAATAACTCTACAAAGCGATAGGATTGTGTAAAATTGACAGTTTTGAGTTAAAAAAAAGCTCGTTAGCCTCTCTGTAAACATATGAGTATAAACTATAACCACAAAAATATTTAAACATAATAACGCTCTTTTGAATCCGTAGAAGTCAAGTACACCACGTTGTGGTTATCATTTATCCTCATATAAAAATAAAACTGTAGGAAATATTGTTCTGACCGTTTGATTATCACTTTCAAACACGATAATTGTAGCAAATTGCCAGAGTAACAGATGGCCGGAAATTATCGAAGACTGGATATAATTTGATTGATGGTCTGCTGGTTCGAATCCCAAATATTCTTCATAAATTTTTCAATAATTTATTGCAATTTTCGATTTCGTATCATGATCAGACGTACATGTATATGTGAATATTTGCTCTGTCTGATTGATCAGAGTTATGTGCTAGCTCTGTCTGATTGATCAGAGTTTGTGCTAGCTCTGATTGATCAGAGTTTACTTGCTAGCTCTGTTTGATTGATCAGAGTTTATGTGCTAGCTCTGTCTGATTGATCAGAGTTTTTCATAGATGTACATAGGATGGTATATTTATTGTACACTCCAAAAGTGACCCGGCGAAAATCGTTTGTGTTCCCTTTAAACGGTCATGGGACACTCAATTCAGTGAGGGACGAATATGATCTATTTGTTCTATTTTCAGTATTCGTCTTGTCATTTTAGTTAAGGCGTCACGTCCAATCGATCGAGACGGTTTCTCGATAAACGAGTAAAACCGATAAATATCTCGTATCGAAGGGTCCCGGTTTATCTTTATCGATTGTTGTCCCGGTCTGCTCCCGGTTTTCTCTCGAAGTAAGAGTCCATCTCGATCCCCCTCGAAATAAATCGACTTGCTTCGAGAATGGAATCGAGATGCCTTCAAATGAAGGTTGAACCATTCGGAAGACGTATGCTCGCTCTTTATGTACTTCTCTGTGGCAGCGAGACGAATCTCGGTGAAAACATATGTATTAAGCCATGGATAATGAAGTACATTGAACATAATTCTTTTAACATTATTTTGTTATTCCGGCTAGAGATCTGTAGTCGCATACTTGCTCGGACAGCGCAATTTTGATGTATGGAAAAAACGTCACCAACTGAATTACATAAGTTGGCTCATTATTATTTAGTGTGAATTATTTCTAACCTGTTTTAAAATTTGAATCACTTTATAGATATGTCCACGAACTGCGAATTGTACTAAATTCTACAAGTCTGGAATAAAATTCCATATGTTCTTCTGAAAGTATATCAGAATGGAAGGTTTTGCTTGATATTACTTATTTGATAGGGTCTTGACTTGACAAATTATTGTACCACGTCTCTTCAAATGTTTCCCCCGTTTTCAGAAATACAGCAGCTTTAAAGACCACAGGAAAGGCATTGGAAACCGGATAATATAAACATAAACGCGCTATCGAAGTTTTTGGGCATTCCATATAAGTTTTTCACACTAACAACACGTGATAATGTTGAAGTGAAATGTACATGAAAGTTGATTTAAAGCCTGATTGCACTCTGAATTGGGCGCTAATTATTTTCATTTCCCTCTCTCTCTTCGCTGTTGTTTCATGCCGACGGTTTTCATAGACCGACTGTGATGTGAATTATCAACACCACTTGTTCCGATTGTCATTATTTCCCTAACCTCTCACAGGCAAGCTTAAGCTTATATCAGAAATAAACACTGTTGATATGATCTCCTTACTTGAATGATATTTCAAGACAGTAATTCTCAGTGAAATGGAATCTGCAACGGATATACAGCATTATAAAACAAATTACACACCGAGGTTAAAACACCGGTCAAACACTTTATTTTTCGATTGAAACAATCCATGTTTGGTTTAAAACAATTGTATGGAATAATAATTATAGCATGCTTTCATATCATTATTATTCAGATTATATTCAGTTGATGTGTCATTTATTCCGATTATTAGTCAGATATACAATCAGTGTGTGAGAAAATCATTCAATTTTATATTATTAATTTATACAGATAAATGAAACGTTTTCTCTCAATTGGATTCAGATCATGGATATATCGAGTAAACATATAATAACATGAAATTCTATCAATTTAAGTCCAACAAAACACGGACAACAAAATCGGGACCCCCTTCGAGATTAACGATCAATTCCGTATCCATCTCGAATACCGGGACGTTTCGATCAGATAGAACCAGGAGCAAACCAGAAGACGTCGTCAGGAGTCCCGGTTCTGCCCTCCTGGTTTCAGTCCAGAAATTTCTCGATCCATCTCGAAGGCATCGAGAAGGTGCCTCGATTAATTGGACGTGGCCCCTAACGTAGTTAAAGTAACAGGAAAGGCCCGCGGGTATAAAATAATTATATGGATAATGGATGTAATTATACGCAGCAATTAAAAAGGGTGGTGGAAAACGATGCCGGTGTAATGACAATAACTCATATGACAATCAGAGACAAATATACTGACTGCATATTTCTAAAAGCATCACAAGAATCAAAGGTGACCCCTATCAGCGGCTTGAGCCGTATCAGATATAAATATTTCAGATGGATGATCATGATGTAATAGCCCTATCAAATCATCTGTTGGAAAATGGTCAACTGTGTGACCGCCAGATAGGACGAAACGTCCCAAACGAGGGAGTATACATAGAATGCCAGTTCTTATGCAGAACAAATACCTGGGAGACCCGACGCCGATCAGGCGCTTCATTCTCCCTCATGTTCACAAGTCACAAACTTCAATCACAACCACGAGTAAAAATACATGGTCCTGACGGTCCTTAAAGTCCTTCTTAATTTCACGAGAGGCACGTTATTCATTGTGCATGAACTGCTCGCTGGGGAGGTCAACGCACGAGGTCCTTTGGTGATTATGAAGATTCGAGAGGAGTTGATCACATGCTATAATTATTTGGCACGCAGATGTACTAGATAATATTTGCTTATTCACTCTCTAATAATTTCAGTGGTTGGAACACTGAACGACGTAAATTGTCTTATGACACTACTGCTATTCTGCATCAATACTAGCAGCATCCTACTGGATACTATAGGTATCCAATTTTCAAGGCGTAAAACATCAGAGGATTATCGCGTTGTTACAATGATGGCAAAGTTACTTGCGTTCTTTCAGATTCAGATTCCAAGGGTTCTTGGTGTGTCGGAACTGAAGCATATATCGGACATTGTGATATATTTATTTTTTATTTATTTCAAAGGATAACCTACGGGAACAAGTCCCATTCACAGGCTCCAACAACACATACATATAAATATTAATAAACTGATTGTACATAAATAAAAACACTTAGGTATAGATATTAACGGCATATATACATGTTATAAGCACTTCAATTATAAAACTGAGTATAACTAAGGTCGTGCATATTTTAAGCTCAACTAAAATTACATAGAGTTAAAAAAAAAAAAAAAATTATACATAAAAACACAGTTAGTAACATTAACACGTCAAATGGACTAAAATTATAAAACTGTATGACGTAGTAAAAGTCATGAGATCGTGCAAATTTAACGACTAAAATTAATATTCACAACCGACAAAAACAAAAAGATGTCATCATGATTCAAATGTACATGCTAAAACAATTCTTTAAGTTGGCGTTTAAATGATGTTGATTGGCTAAAAATATCGAAACAATTGTTATCCTTTATAATATCATTAAAATTGTTCATGATTCTTATTAAAGATGAATATCTATGTACATTTATTCGACTTCGTCGGGGTCGGAAAAGAGGAAAACTTCTTAAAACTCTGGTTGGCACACTAAAATTTAGCCTCGATAAAATATAATCGGAGTCATAAATACTATTGACATATTTATGTAAAAACATGGAATCTAAAAATGCCCGTCTTTTAAACAATGTTGGTAAACCGAAAGAGGCACACAGTTCCTCATATTTGTTGCCATCGTAGGGATGGCCCAATTTAAAACATAAAGATTTAACAAACTTCCTCTGCACACGTTCGATATGGTCAATATTCGTTTGTTGCCACGGATTCCAGGCAACTCAACAGTATTCAAGGTGGCATCGAACGTGTGTGATATACAGTGAAATAAGAGTATTATGTTCCTTAAAACTTTGGCTGTTTCTTCTTGTGAAACCAAGCATTCTAAAACCTTTACTGACAATGTGTTTAATATGACAAGTAAAATTAAGATCGGAAGCTAACAAGACACCGAGATCTTTTACTTTATCAGTTCTATCTAATTCTGTACCTTCAATATTGTATTGCCAGACGATTTGGTTTTTCTTGTTGGTGAAGGATATCAGCATGTGTAATAGTCACCCGGAATGATTAACTCGGATAACCGTTTTTAAGTCCGATATAGCCGTTTATTCGTCTGAGTAGAAACCCTAAAAATATACAAATTCACATGTTCAGACAAAACCAAATTATGCACTGTCACAAATACAATATAATACATGCTCCAATCTTTCATGTATTATGTACATGCTTGTAAATTGACATAGAATATAGCGCAACCGTTCTATAACATCACAAATATAGACTTGCGCTCCAAAACGTATTTACTGCATATTAATTGGTTAAAAGCACTGTACACAAATTTAAACATGTGAACATACGAACGCACGGACATGCCTGCGATAAACGACACTTACCCTATCAGTGTGACAGGGGTTAACTCGATCCACAAGAAGCCGTACAAGGCAACATACACACTGAAGGGCCTGTATAAAACAAGTACAATTCAATCAAATTGACAGCAACGAATATTTTCCGGCTATGTCATACTTTATACACACGATATAGTGGAATGCAACATCGTACACGAATTACTATGAAAGCAATAGAATAGGAAACAATTACAAATGCTTAATTTATATGGCATATATATACATCGGATTAAGCATTTACTATGTCTGCCGTACATCGGACCCAGAAGTGAATGAATAACCCATCATTTCCACAATCCAAAGAAACAATTCTACGATCTCTAAACCCCAGAATCCAGAAATACGAAAGCTAGCTAATGGATATATCTGATTCATTTACTTTACGAGATAACACAGATTACAATTTACGTTCGATACATATATACATAGATACATTAACAAATGACTAAATGAACAAATGGACTTACCTGTCGGACGCACGCCAGAGATACCAAATACCAGATACGTATGTCTATAATCAGCTCGTTTCGGCAAAGAGTAAGTATAATATAGATACAGTGTACCACACAACAGCGTGCCCTTCCGACGAGAGAAATGATATACTCTGCCCAATAGGCCAAAACAGGGTAAAATATATACGGATAAGTTGGCGCCGACAGTCTGTCCTGAGACGGCACTCAGGTCTAATAAACAAAGGAAATATAAAAACAATGCCACGGAATACTCACATCAGCGCCGTGAACTCCTGAAAGTCTAATCACATGAAATTAACAAGGTAAGTTAAAATACTAAAACGGCGCGAAATCAACGTGAGGGTCCAAACCAATGCGCTCGCATGTCGTACCGAGGGTCTGAACCAATGCGCCCACATGCAATACAATCCCGAACAATACAATAAACAATATATAAAATGTAACACGGCCACACAATTCCCCCGCGACAAGAAATGATGTCCTCATCATTTGTCTTTGAGCACAACACTAAGAATTGCCCTGGACACCTCATCCTGCATACCAGAGAAGATGTCTGTAGATGCCAGTGACTGTAAAACACTGACGCGATTGACCCAGTCAGGTTGCATTTGAGTGACATACTCACCTGACCTCATCCATTGTGGCTGCGCCCTTGATCTGGTAGATTTTCGGGGTAAAGGCACCGGGCGATCCCCAACACGATCTTGTGGCAGCCCCAGACTGACTGAAGCTCCTTCTTCATCACCGTCTTGTTCCCTAAGGGATGAACTGGCACCGTCTTCCTCTTCAATTGAAGTGTGATCGTCATCACGGGTGGCAGTCTCATCCTCCTCCACAGTGTGGTCGTAGCCGTCACTAGACTGACACGATGGTATACTTCCGTCACCTATCTCGGCAGAAACAACAGGCTGATCATCGGCGGAGGTAGGTCCACCGTCGTCTGTTGCTTCCTGTCCCAAAGGCTTTCTATTCACGGCAATGAAAGAATCGTCGTTGTCGTCATCGGTGTCCTCATCCCCATTTGAGGAAGATTCGTCTTGAACCATAGCCCTGGTTCTTGGTCTGGTAGGCTTCCTCGGAGGTGGCTCTTCAGCTTCGACGGAAATCGAACCAATGGGGAGCAGATGGTTGCGGTGTAGTGTCCGTTTCCGACCTTCGCCGTCTTCTCGTTGTACTTCGTACACAGGAATCTCCTCATTGGGCTGCCGAAGGACAACATACACATCCTTCTCCCAATGGTCGGCGATCTTGTGTTTTCCTTCGAAGGCAAGGACTTTCACCAGAACCCGGTCTCCCTTTTGTACAGTAGCACCTCTCACCTTCTCATCATAGCCCTTCTTCTGTCGTTCTCGTGACTTGGTAGCAGCCTGAGATGCCAGCTCATATGATTCTTGCAGCTTCTGTCGTAGGCTGTCTACATAGCTAGAAAGAGACTGATTAGAAGGGCCGTTAATATCAATACCAAAGGCAAGATCTACAGGTAACCTGGGCTCTCGCCCGAACATAAGTAAAAATGGCGATTGCCCAGTACTGTCATGTCTTGTACAGTTATAGGCATGCACTAAAGGCGCAACGAATGCTTTCCAGTTAGACTTCTGATCTGGTTGTAGCGTGCCCAGCATACCAAGTAATGTCCTGTTGAATCTTTCCGTCATCCCATTTCCCATGGGATGATAAGGCGTGGTTCGTGACTTACTAACCCCTAGCACAGAACACAGCTCCTTGATCAGTTTCCCTTCAAAATTTGCTCCTTGGTCCGAATGAATACGCTTCGGTAGACCGTAGTGGACGACGAACTCGTTGAAGAAAGCGTCAGCAGTCGTCTTAGCTGTCATGTTACGGGTCGGTATAGCCTGAGCGTATCGGGTGAAGTGGTCTGTCACGACGAGTATGTGTTGATATCCACCCTTCGATGACTCTAAAGTTAAGAAGTCCATACAAACGAGCTCTAGGGGTTGTGTTGTTACAATACTCACCAACGGTGCCCTTGTATTAGTTGGAGACTTCCTCTTCAGACATCGTTCGCACTTCGTTATCCACTCCTCCACATCCTTATGCATTCCAGGCCAATATACACGATCCTTCAGTAGACTAAGGGTACGGTCTCGTCCCGGATGACCAACATCTGTATGTAATCCACGCAATGCCTGAAAAACATGTGATTTAGGAAGAACTAATTGTCTAGTAGTCTTGCCATCTTGACTCAGCTGTCGATATAGAACCCCATCATGAAGTGTCAGCTTGCCAACCGTCCGATCCATGGACCGATGCTCTGCTCCCGAGGGAAGATTACTGTATTCCGGCTTCCGTCCGTCCTTGACGTGCTGGACCCACAGACTCAGAACCGGATCTTGACCCTGGGCGCATCTCCAATCATCTCCATCCATGCTGTACGTCTGAGATCCAGTTGATGGCGATTCGACACCATCCATGACATCAGGAGATAAACACAGAGTCGCTACACACGGTTGACTTGTCATGTTGCAGACGTGCTTCACAGACTCCATTCCAATCACTTTATCCAGACCATCCGAATCCAGTTCGCTCATCGTTGGAAGTCTGGAAAGTCCATCAGCGTCTGCGTTCTTCTTCCCGCTCCGGTACTCTATACTGAAATCGTAACATGCCAGACTAGCCAGCCAACGGTGACCAGTTGCATCAAGGTTAAGAGATTGTTGTCCGTCTTGACAACAAAGCTCTGACCTTACAGATATCCATGGAACTTCTCGCAAATGGCCCATTTAAGTGCTAAGAATTCCAATTTGTGCGCTGAGTAGTTGCGTTCAGATTTAGAAACTGTTCTGCTGGCGTAGCTAATTACCTTCATCATGCCATCCTGCTCCTGGTACAGCACCGCACCAAGACCCTTCGTACTGGCATCAGTATGTAACTCGAACGGCAGAGAATAGTCAGCGTAACCTAGTATGGGTGGCGATGAAAGTAGTCCCTTCAACTCTTGGAAAGCGTCCTCCTGTTCTTCATCCCAGTGCCATGGTACCTCTACCGGTTTACTCCTCTTCTTCGACTTACTTAATTTCTTCGGCGACGTGGGTGGCATCAGCTCTGAAAGAGGCTTGGCAATGTGTGAAAAATTACGGACAAACTTACGGTAATAACCGGCAAACCCTAAGAATCGGCGGACCTCTTCAGGGCTCTGAGGAGTCGGCCAATTGACTACCTTGCTGATCTTGTCCGGATCGGCTTCAATTCCTTCTGACGACACCACGTAGCCAACATACGTCATCTTGTCTTGAAGAAAGGAACATTTCTTCGGGGCAACAGTCATGCCACACTCACGCAGTCGCTCAAGGACCTGCTCTAAACGCTTCAAATGTTCCTCTATCGTCGACGAGAAGATGATGACGTCATCGATGTACACTAAGCAAATGCGGAGGTTCAAACCATCGAGTACCTGTTCCATCAGACGTTGGTATGTGGCTGGAGCATTTACCAAACCAAACGGCATCCGGTTGAACTCATAGAAGCCCAATGGTCCAACAGTGAAAGCAGTCCGTTGCTTGTGATCATCCCATACTTCAACTTGATGGTATCCGCTCTTCAGATCTAATTTAGAGAAATAAGTTGCTCCAGATAAAGACTCCAACATCTCGTCGATTCTCGGAAGTGCGTATGAATCCCGTATGGTCTTCTGGTTCAGTTGACGGAAGTCAATGCACATGCGCAACTTGCCATCCTTCTTGCGAGCAAGCACCACGTTCGACGCCCACGGTGAGTGAGAAGGGCGAATAACTCCCGTGGCCAGCAGTTCCCGTAGATGATCCCTAATCTCCTCGTGCATCGATGGCGGTATATGGCGATGACGCTGCTTAAATGGCTTTTCGCCCGTCAGATCAATGTGGTGTTTCACTTGGGATGTACGCCCCAACTCCAAATCACTGCAAGCAAAAACAGTACGATATCTAGCTAACAAATCTTTACACAGGCTTACCTCCTCTTGACTGGATTTCGGCGTTCCAACCTCTATCTGTGACATCATTTCCGCGAGATCACTCATAGG
>JAVTVY010047426.1:0-23518 GCA_036873755.1 Hanleya hanleyi | reverse complement strand
AAACTTTTTAAAATAACATTTCGTCCTAATGGTGTCAATCCTCTTTTAGACCATATCTTCATAAGTATGACAATATCTTTTAATTTGTCTTTGTAATTTTTTTCAACCATTTCGGCCAAATTGTTTGTAAACACAAGACCTCATAGCTTAAAGTCACCCTGTGACCAGTCTAAGTTCCATTTAGTAGGAAACCACGTGTTGTTAAATTTAGTCGAACCCAGCTGCACAATTTTTGTTTTATCTATATTCATTTTCAAACCGGAAATGCTGGCAAAATAATGTAATGTATCTAAACAAGAATTTAAACTTCTGAACGATCCATCCAGAAAAATAGTAGTGTCGTCAGCATATTGGGATAGCAGATATTCTTCACCCCCAATTTTTATGCCCATTATGTTTTTGTTATCTCTCAACATTGCTGCTAATATCTCCGCACATATAAGAAATATATATGGCGATAGTGGGTCTCCCTGGCGACAGCCGCGAGATATATGGAAGAACTGTGAAACAAAACCATTGACAATAACGCATGTTTGGGCATGTTTGTGCAACACTTCTATCCATTTTTGTATAGAAGGACCAAATTTAAAGAAATTTAATGCTTTTTGTATGAATGACCAATCTACTGAATCAAAAGCTTTCTCGAGTATTTTTTTTAAATGACGTCACTGTGACGTCATTATGGTGGATATGTTGGATTTTTAAAAAATATTTTCTAGTATTTTTCAGTCCTCTAACGTTAGAAATAGCGAGGATGTATAGGGGGCACTCCCCCACCCCACTGACTGCGGCCCTCCCTAAATCATCAAGGACAGATAGGATTAATTAACACTCATATTGTCATAATGCACGAAGCTAGTTGCCAACTGAATGCTGTTTACAGGCTATCACCCATCTTAGGCAAGACTTTCAGGCTATAGCCAGAATACGGGTGATGACACATTACCTTTTTTATGGTGAAGCTTGGTCATCAACCTTTAAAGGTGATGAAAAAGGGTGATGGCTCAGGTTTTCAACCGTTTAGGGTGATGACCTAAACTTTGCACTCATTGCTGATCATCACCCTTTTAAGATGATGAATGAAATAGGGTAATTGCTCTAAATGATCACCTCTTTTGGGTGATGCTGTATCACCATTTTAGGGTGATAAGTATCATCTTTTTCCTGGCTGTGTATGTAGTTCATTTTATCTCATTTGATTACTGTCGGGCATTTTGTGAAACGATTAAAACCAAGAAACTTGAAATAGTGTATTTAGAGGTTTAAAATTCCTTCACCAGGATAGTAATGGTACATACGATGAACTTTTAGCTAGAACTGATGTTAAATGCTGCAGCAACATTAAGATGCATTTAGTTTTTTATTTTAATTTTGCATATGCTATAATATTGATACATGTATGCATTTGTATGTCAACTGTTTCATATGTTATACTAGCCTGAGAGCTAACGTTTAACTGATTTTAAATAAAGATTGAAATGAAATAAATGTATCAGTCTACAACACACACCGTCTCTCTCTCTCACTAAATCGGATCGTCCTTTATTTGTTGTTTTGCATCAACGGCTTGTAACCCGTTGCCACCTGGACGATGTAAGAGCTATACCTATAATTATTTACGTATTCCTAAGGATAAAAATATATTATTTTACTCTGGAATAGAAAATATCCATGGATATTGTCCAAGGCTCAATTCCTCTCTGAAACTATGAAGCCATTTAATTTCTTTTATCATGTTCATCAACTATAATTGATGTCAACAATGTCATAAATGTGTCTAACAGAAATTACACGTCATTAATAGTGTGGGCGTTATATAAATGGTATGCCAAGAAGTAGGTCACCGTGGATGCGTAATTCGAATTTCTATAAATACATATATGCACGACTGCACTGCAAAACAGCAAGTCACTGTTTGATCAACCATGGATTGTATACCTTTCCCGATGACCCAGTTTTACAGTGTTTGAATATAGAATGTCAGGGTGGCAAGTACTATCGACCGAGACAGGTGAAACCGGTTAGCCGAAGCCGAGCTATCAGTTCAGGAAATAGCCAAAAGGACCATGCCTTCTTTTCTGACTCGATAATACGATGGCGACGACAGCAGACGATGAAGTATCAGACCTGCATGTGAACTACAGGCAATTTCAACCAAAGGAAGCGAATAAGTTCGGAACAAGAGTGCATTTTCTCAACGTCGTCGCTTTCCTGTATATATTTGCTGGCGGTATTTCAGCCGGGCTTGGCGTACAGTTTGTGTACAAGCGAATTGAAGATGTGTTTGTCAATCGGAGTGAAATTGCTAACTTTTCACAAAGTTCACCGTGCAGCGCAAGTGGGGATAATGTCAGCCAACTTCACGAAATACAGGAAGAATCGGCACAAATGCAGATTTATCTCTCACTAGCTGGTTCACTTCCTGCTGTTATTGTTATCGTCATTCTTGGATCTTATTCAGATAGATTGGGTCGACGTCTCTTACTTGTGTTACCTATAATAGGCACGTTTGTCAGGGCGATTGTCTACTGTGTTGTCAGCCATTGGGTTTTATCCCTTAACTATCTCTACATTGGCCACATCTTGGACGGTATGACTGGCTCTTTCACTTGTTTCTTTTTAGCACTCTTCGCAATGACGTCAGACATTACCAACAAAGGCAAGCAACGCTCCTTTAAGATTGCCATAATAGAAGCCGCCGTTGGACTATCACTCGGAGTGGGAAGCCTCGTTTTAGGATTGATGATAAAATACTGCGGTTACACTAACCCAAATTTTCTTATCATGGCAGTCTCTTTACTAAATATGGGGATCGTCGTCTTTGTGTTGCCAGAAACTAAACCACGTAGTATACCCGGGGCGACAAAACGTGAACGGTTGTCTATAGGAAATTCAATATACAGAGTATTTCAGTTCTACTTCAACAAGGAAGACCCACATTTGCGAAACTGTTACATTCTATGCTGGTTGATTTTCTCTATTACGTCCCTTACATTTGTTGGTTCGCCGGGTGTGGAAATGCTCTATCAGAAGAACACACCCCTTTGCTGGGATTCGGTGAAAATAGGTTATTTCGGCAGCATCAAATCCGTGTGTATGGGCATTGGAGCCATTGTACTCCTTAAACTATTACAGCTTTGCTTAGGTGACCTAGGCATCGCTGTTGCCTGTGGACTCGCCAAGATAGCTTCGTATATTCTACAAGGATTTGCCAACACAGATCTCACAATGTATCTTGGTAGGTTGGTGTTCTTAATGGCATGAAATGATAATTTATCGTTCTGTCCTATGCTTTGTTTTTAATGGCATGAAATTATATTTAATCGTTCCGTATTAGTCATCAACTGAGAAATTTTACGAATGAAGGGTAACCGAGACCATATTCAAGCACTCGCAAAAACCACCCACATAGATTTCGCGTTTCGATATTTTTCACAAAATGATGATCTACAATAGTTGCGAGGATATAGGGCGAATTAATCTAAAAACGCAGAAGTCGTTTACCCCGTAGGCTAAATTGTCGAAGCAGAGGGGTTCAAAAATATCCCCAGGGAAAATATCGTATCCAATAATATCCCCAGGGACAATAGCGTATCCAATAATATCCCCAGGGACAATATCGTATCCAATAATATCCCCAGGGACAATAGCGTATCCAATAATAACCCCAGGGACAATAGCGTATCCAATAATATCCCCAGGGACAATAGCGTTTCCAATAATATCCCCAGGGACAATAGCGTATCCAATAATATCCCCAGGGACAATAGCGTGTCCAATAATATTCCAATGAAGCTCAAAGTACTCCAAATATGAAGGATTCTCCTATTACCATGACGAGTGCTCATTCACCCCCATGGCTCATTCCCCCCCCCCCATGGGTTCATTCACCCCCATGGGTTAGTTTATAGGGAGACCACGTGCCCTTTCTATACTACTCATCGCGCACTACTCATCGCGCATGCGCAGTCGACCCATTCTACTGTAGGGTGCAAGCCTGGCCCATGGAATCTGAGGTAGCGAAAACACCAGGTCTCTCGCCCCACTCTATCCCTCGCCACATCTTTAGGGATAGGGAGATCGCGTGCACTTTCTATACTACTCATCGCGCACTACTCATCGCGCATCCGCAGTCGATCCATTCTACTGTAGGGTGTAAGTCTGGCCCGCGGAATCTCAGGTAGTGAAAACCCCAGGTCTCTCGCCCCACCCTATCCCGCGCCACACCTATGCGACTCGCTGTGCAGTGAGTAAAGCGGAGTAGGAGGAGGAGGAGGAGTAGGAGGAGAAGTCGGACACGCCACGGATTATACTAGGTAGACGTTTGCTATATGTCAGTGTACATCAGCGAAGAAAATTACTATGCGTAATTGCGAGATTATGATGCAGACAAGAAACCTCGTGTGGCAATTGAAGTCTGATTTAGGAAGCCATAGAGCAATCTGTATCTCTCCTATATATAAGGGATATCATTCATGGGGTGTTACTATGCTTAGCGGTCACGTCCGATCGATCGAGACGATTTCTCCATAACCGAGTAATACCGATAAATATCTCGTCTCGAACGGTCCCGGTTTTCTCTCGAAGCACAAGATCATCTCGTTCCTCCTAGAAATCACTCGACTTGCTTACATCGATGCCTACAAACGAAGGTATGAACCATTCGAAAGGTGTGATATACTATAATTATTCTCTGTGAATATATATGCATTAAAGCGAATATAATGAATTAGATTGTAAATAAATCGTTTAATATTATTTTATAATCTTACCAAGAGGTCTGTAGGCGCATAAATGCTCTGACAGCGCAGTTTCTCTACACGTTGTATGTATGAGAAAGAAACATCACCAATTGAAATTGTATAGGCTGGCGCATTATTTTTCAGTATAACCTACTTCTTTTATAATATATATCACTTTATATATAACACCCCCAGGTAATGCGTATAGAAATAAATTCTATAAGTCTAGACTATACAAATAATTTCCTCTGTGTATCAGAACATGAGAAGTTCTGTATTGATAATAATCGTTTGATAGCACCTGGACGTGAAACTTGTAGTACCAGGTTTCGTCAGAACCTTCCCAGCTATTCAGCAAATATTGTGACTTCGAAGACCATTGTGACGGCTGATAATTCGCTCGAAACCGGTTGTTTTGTTAATTTGCTAGACCCAGAAAATCCACAACGCACACTGTAACCCATGGGTATATTATGAAGTACGTCAGCGCAAAGGATGATGGCTGACATTTTAAACTTAAAATATACTAAAAAATATAGCGAGAGAGAGAGAGAATTAAGATTTAACATCGCGTTCAGCAATATACATGTAGCGATGTTAAAACAAAATTCTAAGTATTCCAACAAAAGCAAGTCAACAACCCAACAATCCAGAAGTAATGAACAATTCACACCAATAACATGTACATACATTAACACTCATACAACAACCCGATTTCTCTCAAATAACCTAAAATAACAATTATAAACTGTATTGATACAATCTCTTTGATTGAACTTCCACGTGCAACAAGCCAAAGACCTATAACAGTATTGTTTCAGTTTTGTTCCTAAAAAGAAATTAACCCGCTAATTCGCTGTTGTTTCAAGTTTGTTAGAGAACGACTGGTCTGTGAATTATCAACGGCTCGATTCCGATTGTCAGTTATCTTGCAAGCCTCTTCCAGGCAAGCGCAAGCCTCGACATGTTATGATTATCAATTGTTCTAAAACATATTTAATACTATTTTTCTATAACTACAGTTTACAGAAATCAGCATTTATTTATTCAGCGTAAAGGAATATACTAATTTCAGCTAATATTTTAAAATTTAAATATTCTCACATTAAGTATACTCTACAGATAGAGAGAGAATTATAAACTTTATTGATAGAACCTCTTTGTTGAACTTGGATTTAACACACTGGGCGGGGTATCTGCATTTGCGAATGTAGTTCGCAAAAATAGATACATGGCGACTTAATTTGTGAACAGTCATTTTCAGCTGAATGATATAGGGTCATGGAAAAAAAAGTTTCCAATTTCAATTTATTCCAAACAATTCTATTTTGGGCCGCAATATGCCCATTCGATAAGCAATCCGAACGCATGGTACCCACACACCAATGTGATCGCTTGAGAAGCTAATAAAGAAACGGTCAAATAAAGGATAACAAAACACGGTTGATTGAAACAGGGACCCCTTCGAGAGGGAGTACGGACATTTCCCCCAGTGGACATTTCCCCCAGTGGGCATTTCCCCCAGTGGACATTTCCCCCACCTTATATTTTCAGGTTATTTTGAGGCTTAAACATAGTTTTCAAATAATTTGTCAATGACATCAATTTTTTATATATTTTTTATTTTCTATATATACATGTATATGGATTTCCACATATGTTTATGATAAATGAGTCACATATTATACAATCTTATAGCATATTTTAAAACAATATAACAATTTTACATTAGGTTTTACGAGGAAGCACATTATATATTATATAGCACACAGTATAATGGATCACATGGTGATAACATATAATATTCATATACATAGTATATCTCTATAAGGAGGATTAGGATTATCTCTGCTGAGAGAAGCCATTTGATGAGAACTACAGTGAAAGTTGAGGTAAAAAAAAATATATAGAACAAAATTATATTGTTTAAAAATACTATGTGATCCATTATATTGTTTAAACATGTGCTATATAATATATAATATAAACAATTTAGTTTTTGCCAAATTATTTGAAAATTATGTTATATTAGCCTCAAAATAACCTAAAAATATAGGGTGGAGGAAATGTCCCGAATTTATCGATGCTTGAATTAATAACATCTATATGAAATTTCACAACAAATTTATCAACAGCATATAGCTATCTCAATGCGTACTAACTGTACACCCTTGTTGGCGGACCTATATCTGCTCTCTTATAAATACGACTATAAGCAGAAGCTTAAAAAAACGATCATTTCAAAACCCGCTCCTGCTCATCCACCAAACGCTATATCATCTGTATGTGGTAATATTCTGCTGGTGGACAGCTATTCCTCGAGATCAGCCCTCTTCAATATCTGTACATTACAACACATATAAGGGAAGTGGGAAGAGGTGCCGACATACTGGCAGAGCTGCATGACCTTCACAGTATAGTCTTCCGGTTAACCTATTCTAAAGCACATACCAAGAATCTAACGATTCGTGATATGTGTTGTATCTCAGGTACGCTTTTATTGTACCTGTTCATGTGGCAACTTGGATGATATGACCACACGGCCCCTAGCACCGGCATAAGCGGTATTAGATACAAATTTAATTTGATGGAAATGCTCTGACAACTCGTATATTGGTAATTGGTGAGATGTTTCGCTGTGACAACTCGTACACTGGGGATTGGTGAGCTGTATCGTCGTCAGATGAAAATGACGACATTTAACACCAAAGACAAGTCTGTAAGGCCCGATGTCGACCCAGCATCAACTTCCCATCAACATATCATTTCACAAATACATGTAGGTCTATTGTCTTGGTGAGATGAGTTATATTTTAAACTGATGTCTCATCATCCAGTGCTAGCTATTCTAATTCAGCTGAAGGCGATGTCAGGGGCCGTGTGGTTACTGCATGTGGAGTTATATGGTTGCTTTTGAGTCGTAAGACGACGTTAAGTTTTCCAACCTCTTGCATAACTCCCCAATCTAGACGATTTTCTCACTCTGGATAATCGCTATATAAATGATGCAATGAAAGATGTGTATCCATCTTCACTGGATTTGAAGGAAACAACAGACAACCCTAACGGCACATCATATTTCGATCTATATCTCTACAAAAATGGAGCGGGCCTTCTCTCGCGTAGAATTTACGACACACCATAGATTATTACAATTTTAACATTGTATAACTATCCATTTCTGAGCAGTAATATTCCAGTGTGACATGTACATGGCGTATACACATCTCGCGTAAGAGCCCTGTGTAAAACGTGACGACTTTTATCAACGTCACAAGACTTTATTGCAGAAACGTGTGAAGCAGGGCTGATACCACCAAGCGCCGCCGCTCAAAATTTCTCACATTTGGCGATACGTATATTGCATGCTGATAGCAGAATACGATCGTAGCGTGCAAGATCTTTGGCGTTGCGTTTCGTAACTTGTATCTGATTCCGATTAACCTGGGGATATATTTACATCTTCAGGATCTTCAAATGAACAGCCACTCACAGGGTGAATGAGATACATAACTCTCTACATAACTTATACAACGAAATCATACGGGTTAATAATAAGGGCGAGTGATATCGATTTGATATTTGGGGCATCATGATGTCTTGAAAAATCTTGACCGTTCCCGTTTGCAGGAGATTAGCGTATGTTTATGTATACTGTTGTTTTTTTTACTTTGGTGAGAATGCGATAATAGGAGGTCTTTGGGTAACGGACTCGGATATTCTTTAACGGACGACGACTGAATATTGAACGACGGACTAGACGTTAGTATGTCTTTGGTGCATGACTGTTTCAATATCTTAATACTCATCTCTATCTGCGGTGACATTTCCAGCTTTTCCAAAAGCACACGTAGTGCAATTGAGGCCAACGACCAGTCTACCTTCCACTTAAGAATGCCTTTAAGGTTTGTTTCTTATGCCGTTCAAATGGTTCTGGCGGCCGCGTGGTCAGGCCACCCATAATATCCAGATGAACGTCGCCAATAGAAGCGTTGCTTAGTTATACATCATCGCAGGGATTATGCTTTGATCTCAGAATGCATTCACATGCAGCCATACGACGTCGGATTTTACTGGTTATTTTTCCTAGGTATTCTTGTATTTACCAGGTTTCCCCATGTTAAGGCGTTTACTCCATCAGACGTCCATGGTGCTCATCCATTATCATCAGTTGAGTTGTTTGAGCTGATTTGTCATCGCAGCTCCCGAGCTAGCGTATCCAATTCCGCTTAAGCCGGTGCTAGGGACCGTGTGGATACGTCATAGTCTCCACATGAACCACTGCATATCGTTGTTTTTTAGTCGTCAGACGTCGTCAATTTGCCCACAGAGCAGAAGATTGTCTAGCCAGAGAGGGCGTATACGACTCCGTCAAAAGAGCAAAGAGCGTAACAAAGAGCTTCCTGCAATCATGGTTGTTTAGGGTTAGAAGTGAGCTTTCACATCTTGCGCGGGAATATATTTTTAGTGAATTTGAGAGAAAACACAGAATCTCTCCGTGTATTTCGATTTACGTATTCATGGTTAATCTGCGATACAGACTATACTGCACACATGTGAATTTGGGATGATATATGATAATCAATTGTATCCTGTTTTTCAGTGGCTGTTGTGGGATTGCCAGGAATAGGGATGATGGCCATGATACGATCTATTGCTTCAAAACTGACATCAAAGGAACAGCTTGGTATGTATACTTTCGTGTATGTTTGCATTTCATGGACTATTGCGGCAAGATTGTTCGGTGACTGTCATTGAGGCCCCGAATTGCGACATTATGGAATTACAATTACAAGTAATTAGATTTGAATATTAGTTTACAATAGCAACAATGATCGTTCATAGCTCGAAGATTCGTAACTCCAGGTGTGCCGACACATTCAATATCAAAAATAATTCTTCTCTATTGCAGGATATTAGCCTATGTTTATGTATACTACGACTGTGGTTGATGTTGTTTTTAAATTAGTACTAATGGAATACGTCTTTGGCTTATGGACGCCGAAATTCTTTAATGGGCGACGGCTGGATATTGACTGACAGATTAAACGCTGGTAATTCCGACGTCCCCCAGAAACGATATCGTCAGGGAAATCGCCCGATGATTATTTTATTACACTTACTATTCACTTACTATTTTAGGTGCCATGTTTGCCAGCTTTGCGTGCACGGAGGCCCTAACGAACTTGACAGGAGGCGTTCTGTTTAACTCCGTATACAAAGCCACACTGACCGTAAGACCTGGTGCTGTATTTTTTCTCATGGCCGCCATTCTCGGACTCGTCTTGATTTTATACTTGTAAGTGTTTGAACGCTTTTCTCTTGCAAGAAAATTAATTTATTTGTATTTATTAACCCTATTAGTGGGGCGGATAACCAGTATAACACTTCAAATGGTGATACAAGCATGAAACTTGGCATAAATATTCCCATTGGATATTTATTCAAGAAAATTAATTGAGCCTTCAGAAAATCCAAGATGGCGGCCATTTTCAAGATGGCCGCCAATATTAACCATTGAAATACACATACTTCATTATTATGGTGGTTTTTCGGCCCGGATTAAGCTAGCAAATCTATGACTGGGGTTCTTCCAGATGATTCCATGAATCCAATATTTTACCACTCCTCTGGAACACTGTACTATTATGCATCAGTTACCTGGAAATCCAATATGGCGACCACTTGCTTGTGTGGGTGCCGAATGCGCAACAAATAACAATTTTAAAACCACGTGAACGACTTATCTCACAGATTGTGACCCAGAATGCTTGATAATACATGCATGCGTGTGGGATTGTATAATCTAACCAAAAATACCCGAAAAGTAGCCACTCCATTCCCTAGACATATAACTTAGTCAGAACTTAGTAAAACACTGGTCCGGTAAGCCACATCCACAGTTTAATAGCGTAACTCGAACTGATTGTTTCCTACTACAGTAGTAGGAAGAAGTGAATTTCTGTCACATTCTGCCGCGTCCAGATGTATCCGCCCCTGAATAGGTGGAGTCACGTGGAGCTGAGTCACATCCGGTGGCGTCACTTCCGGGTCAAAGGTCACATATGCCCTACGGGCTATAGGGTACAGGTGTACCACACATGCTCTGATGCGTTATAGCTCGTTACTATAGGGCGTTAAGGCATTAAACTACATTGTAGGGCGTTAAGACATTAAGATAGGGAGTTAAGGCGTTGAGACAAATGTTAAGGCGTAACGACTGGCGTTAAGGCGTTAAGATGAGGACGTTAAGGCGTAACGACGACCGTTGATGGGCATCACTGCATTTCGATGAATTAGTGTCAATTCCATGGAATAGCTAGAACAATCAGAGCTTCCGAGCTATTTCACCAGGGCGTTGAAGCGTTAATCTGGACGTTGGCAAGCGTATCCCAAAAACCTGCACTGTCGACGTTCAGCCGTCAACGTGGGTTATACATGCTCTGAGTGTGAACGCACATTCATCAGACACTACGATATGATGCGATACCAGAAGAATATACATGGGATTAAAGACACCGAGGAGCCCACTGAAGCAGATACTGAGAATATGCCAACTGATTCTGAGAATCCACCGACTGATACCGAAACAGAGACTGTTGAGAATCTATCTACTGATATAGAGATTTTGACCTCAGATAGTCGGGCTTACATCCCATGTAAGTGACTAAGAACCTACCTTCTGGGATTGTATTGTGACAGCAGCTATTAATACTCACGCTGCAACGATCGAGGACGCCGGACAGGATAAATTACAATTAAATTGCATCAAGAAAACAGCCATGGCGATCTATGACCAGTATACCCTGCTACCGCTTGAAATGAAAGGCGACCCCACACACGCGTCACTTGGGAGAGAATATTAGGCTACCACCCACCAAGGCCCTGCAAAATGCGATCAAATGCGCAAACAGCTGTTCTAGGATATGTTGCTCTTACAATATCCTGGTCTGCCCTACGACGATTAGAACAAACGGATCAGAGCGAATATGGTCGAAGACTGAACTTTCTGAAATGGCGACTTCTGACTGGACAAGAGCAGCATCTAACAGGCAAGAACGAATATGACAGATGCAGCGCCAAATGATGGCTTCTGATTGGACAAGAACATACCTGAGTTGTAAGCCTATCCAACGCGGCTCCCCCAGCTTGGGTATGATGTAACATTGGGAGAAAATCTATATGAAAACTTGTGAACGTGTTGATCTTTCTTTTTTTCATCTCTCAGAGTCATGGCATCAAAATGTTATGCTAGGGCGTTAAGGCATTGAGATAAAGCATTAACGTGCGTTAAGATAGGAGTTAATGCGTTGCGCGGGATTCCCCTTCTTTTTATGCATATAACCTTGAAGTGCCTGGAGCATATCATCACCTCCGAAACTCCCCTTTCTCTACTACTCCTCATTGCTCATGCACATGTCTGTCACCACCAATCTGGCTCCACCAGATAAGAGCTTCAATGGGATACCACTGATGTTTGGATACAGCCTGAGGCAATGGTTTACAAACGACCGTATATGACCACTGACTCAGTCTCACTCACTCACTCACTCACCATCGTTAGTGCGTCGATGCGTTAAGACGGGCGTTGGGCACGCCTCACTCACTCACTCACTCACCTCCATTCCTCCTCCTATTCCACTTCCTCCTACTCCTCCTCCTCCTCTTCCTTCTCCTCCTCCTCCACACACACATACACACATACGCTGAGTTAAATCTACCATGTAGCCAGCCATGTCCATGTCTCCCCAAACGTGCTACTTTACCCTTCCGAATCTCCCCGAGTGCCCAGGCGCATATCGCTCCCAGTCTGACTGTACTCCACGAGTGCTTGACTAGTATACCTCACACGACCCATTCGGACCAATATTGGACCATCTGGACACCAAAACGTCCATTCCAATGCCTTTTTCCCACTGCGGATGTGCAGATGGACGGTATTTCCACTACACACCCGTCCGGTCGGATTCTCCCCTACGAATGCTTCGACATGACACACCACACGACCCATTCGGACCAATATTGTTCCATCTCTACCCCGAAACGTCAATTCCAATGTCCTTTTCCCACAATTGCCTGCATGCGCATGTGCACCATATTCCTATACTTTCAATCCACACCAGCCCAGTCCACGAGTCCTTCAAACTGATACCTCACACAACCCAATCGGATCAATGGTGGTCCACCACAAACCCAAAACGTCGACCCCGATCTGCCTATGCACAACGCATGCGCATTCAGAACTTGCGAAAATCACCCGGTGGCCACGAGACCCTACCATCGTCTTCTACATGGTAAGACAGAGAAAACAAGGTGCCACAACCCATAGCAAAATCTAAAAGAAAAAAAATGACCACCCCAATACTCCTTCCCCAAACATACATTTCCTGGAGATTAACATTGAAGTACCTGGGATCTTATTTAGGGGCAAATAACTGTTGCTGGACCGTCACGTGAGCGGAAGTGACCTTTGACCCGGAAATGACCTTTGACTCAGATGTGACCTCTGACCCGGAAGTGATGTCATCGAATGGGACGTCAGCTCCATTTAACTCCACATATTCAGGGGCAGATAACTCTGTGCGCGCAAAAATGTGACAACATTTCAACTCTTCCTACTACTAATATGGGAATTTTGGATTTTTTAAATTGCACTGTTAGTTTCAGCATATTCAGAAAATTATCAATTATAACCGACATAACTTAAAATCGAATTTTAATGGAAGAAAAAGGCGGCCATCTTGAAAATGGCGGCCATCTTGAATTTTCAATTGACTCAATTGCTTTATTGCTGAAATATGACCTGATGAGAATGGTTGTGCCAAGTTTCATGCTTGTATCACCATTTGAAGTATTGACCCCTAAAATGGCACTTATCCGCTCCATTATATCTGGCCTGGGCTTTTTGGGACCTGTGTTGCCCTGGGGGGGGAGCGAAATGCCCCCCCCAATTATTTTTCTTATCCCTTGAGCTAGGAGACTGAAACTTGCCACCCCATACCCTTGGGTCAAGCTCTACCAGAAAATGTAAAACAAATCCAAGATGGCCCTTTGATGACGTCATTTTCAAAACGGCATTTTTTGATCGATTTTTCGGTCGGATTTTCCGATTTTTTTATTTATGCAATTTCTTCGCAAAAATTGCATGATAAATTAGTAAATATTAATGTGATTTGAAATAAAATAGTTTTTGCCCACTTTTCACCGCGGTAAAGCAGAAATTTTGAAGAAATATGACAAAATCAACTTTTCTGGTACCCCACGTGGCCGCCATCTTGAATTTACCCATGATCCTCTACTCGGGGGGTTATGCAAATAGGCTCAAAATGACCCCAATATGATAAGCTATAAAGTCAAGGAACTTCAGCTCTCCATTTTTTGTCGTTTCGGAGATAGCGCAGAAAGTTTGGTAGGGGAACCATCCCCCCCCCCCCACCTTTCAGGCCAGATAGAGTTAAGATATGTCTATATAGAATTGGTGAGAACTGTCGAACGTAAAAGTTCTCGCGATAATTGACACTGAGATTCTTTTGTGTACGACAAGTTGTGCTCGGTCAATAATTGAATGGGTGATCGGGCGCTGTACTATTGTCTGGGCTGATCAGCGTACTGGATAATAGGGACTGTGAACGCTCTCGTGTCGGCACCGTCGTGATATGACTGAAAAATTGTTGAAAACGGCGTTAAATCTTACCCATTGACTTGTGAACGACGGCCGAATACTGAATGTCGAATCTGACGCCTTCTGTATTTTAAATCATGCAGGATATTTCCCTTAAGTTATCCATGATATCCCGTACTACTGTAGCCTATATTACGTATTCCGATGGGTACTTTATAGTTGAAGCAGTGTTACGATGGTCATCCATTAACATCAGATGAGTTGCTTGAGCTGATCTGTCATCACAGCTCTCGAGCTGGCCTATCTAATGCGGCTTAAGCCGGTGCTAGGGGCCGTCTGGATACTTTATTATCTCCACATGAACCACCGCATTAAAAGCGCGGCTGAGATACTAAGGCTACTTCGGAGGATCCACCGAATTCTCGGGTCTGAATGTTAGGCGTCGACGAATGCTTTCCTGTAGTCATATGGTTGCTTTCTGGTCGCCAGACGTCGTCAATTTTTCCCACCTCTTGCATATCGCTTCAATTTACAGGTTGTTCAACTGCAATTTTGCTTAGCAGGCGTGGAGGGTCGAGGGTGCATAGTGTATACCCGTGGAGCGGAAGCAAAAGTGTGTGCATTGTATCGCCATGCAGTGTCTACACACAATGACAGAATCATAACGTTATATCGATACAGCTGCAACATTTCCACAAAATAATTTGAACATTGAAGGTTCATTGTTAGTGGTAGATCGAATCCACTCATTATATCACTGGCGCATTGATCCTGTATAACATAACGGATTTTGTCTAAATGATGTAGCCCAGGAATGATAACTTCTAAATTAATTATTCTTTCTATGTTTCTTTCAGTGTTTTATATTTCCTCCTGAAAAAACACAACAGGATGAAACAGCAAACTCTTACGATACCTGATGAAAGGCAACCATTATTGGAGAATGACAGGATATGATAACTGAAGACCAGAGAGATGTTTCGGACAGAATATGTCTTATGCTGGAATCCTAACACTTGTCAATTTGCTAGAACACAGTCAATGTAATATTCCTAGTTGGGGCTCTTTGGTATTTAATTTTACGCTGATGCGGAAATCTACGATACGCCTCGTAAATTGGTTGAACATATAGACCTAGTGAATAATACATTATGCTGATTTGCTTTTTCTCAAAAAACACTAATCAGTGATATGACTATTTTACTCTAATCATTGGAAGCTGTTGCCCATCTCTCCCTTGAAAGAAACTAGCTTATGTTTAAATTTTTTACATTTTAATTGAATGCCTGCTTTGATTTTGGTTTAAATAGCGACATGCCAATAAGAGTTTTACTGCTGTGAACGAGGACATTTTGACGTCTCGGCCATGTACCTTCAGGAGGTAAAAGCATTTTTGGAAAAAGTTATGTGTCATTACGTATAAAAATTCTGGCGTTGAATGTATGTGGATATTGAGAAATTCAATATGTCTAACGGAAGAACTTGATGCTAAAGGTCACATACCGTCCAGACATGTATACATGTACATTCATGTATGAGATTTCTCGACTCTATATACTACAATCCCTCAGCATGACCTTATTGACCATCTAAGTTCATTAATAGTATCTATGTTCAAGAAAACTGATCGCCGATAATCAACTGATTATCAACAATATTATCTATGTGAAATTTGGCAACACAATCTGTCAACAACATAAAGGCTTTCGAATGGATACTAATTGTGCGCCCCTTTTGGCTGACCTATATCTGTTCTCTTGTTAATACGGCTATACGTAGGCGCTTTCAAAAACCGATCAATTCAAAGCTCGTTTCGTCTCAGCCCTTCAACAAACGCGATACAGATGATCTTCTCACCGTGCATATTCGCTATATAGACAGGATATATATCCACCTTCAATAGATTTGAAACATTATAAAACATTATTGCAGAAACTTATAAAACAGGGCTATATCACCAAGCGCCTCCACTCACAGTTTCTCAAAGTTTTCCATACTTATCGTATGCTGATAGCACAATACGAGCATAGCGTGTAAGATTTATGGCGTTATGTTTCGTAACTTCGCTTTACCCGGGGCTAGAGGCAATAAAAATCCATTTACTTCAAGATTCTCATGGTTTTCAAAGGAATAGTCACAAACGAAGCGTGACTGAGATACACCATTCTCTAGGTAATCATATATATTAAGAATGCTGGTCGGCGACACGGATTCAATATATCTTTGGAGCATCATGATGTCTTGTCGATATCGTTGAAAACTGTTGACCGATTCTCTCTTGCAGGAAACTAGCCTATGTACACTATGATTGTTGTTGTTGTTGTTTAAATTTGTTAATAATGATGTTAATGGAATAGGTAGGAGACTCTTTAATGAACGACGGCTGAATAATGAATGACGGACCAGAGACTTGCTTTGTAGGTTTATTGTGATTTATCAAGAAAATATATTCCACTGAATGGAAATGGTAAAACCAGAAAATACTCAAATTGATCGTCGCTATCGCTGAAATATTTGCTGAAAGCGACGTTAAATTTAATTCTCTCACTTTCCCTTGTTACAAGTTTATCCTCCGTCAAAATGGCCGAATATACACGTTGCAGTAAAAGAAAGAAATATGCAATTCTCATATATTGTTGAAAGCCTAGAAGATGATATAAATAGTCTTCGATATGGTTACAACGTGAATTGTGTTGTAGTACAATTCTGTCAGAGACACGTCTTAAAATGATATTTTATGCATTGCCTTCATCAGTAAAAGGATGTATTATATGCACAATTGTATTTTTCAATCGCACACTATATATTTTCTATAAAGCTGACCTAAATTTAATTTTAGATACGAATGCTATTATGTTTTGTACAGTTCTCTACATTAGAGTGGCCACCGGCCCCTACTGTATGTATGTATTAATTCGCCCTCTCCACATTAATCCTTGGACAATGTTGTCTTGCCCCGGTGGCGGCAACAGGTGCACAGCACGTGGGCCACACCGTGATCTCCCGTGCGTTCTGTTGATATCTCCCCTATATTTATAACAGGGAGCGGGGTTTTCATCTATTGATACCTGGTGTTAATATGATAATATGGATCAAATATTCCTACTTTTCCACAGAGAGACCAATAAGTTTAAATTTATGAATATTTTAGCAACTTTAGGAAATATACAAAGGAAATGTACCATCAAAAATATATTTTGGCTTAGAGAGATAGCGAAGCGCCCTGATTGATAAACCGGAGATCATGCGGCCAGCCACGTGTAGTGCACCGACCGCTGCCACAGAGGCCAGACAGCATTGTCGAGGGAATAACTTCAACTATAGAGGAAGTTACTCATTGTAATGTGATACATGTGTTCTGGGTGGGACGGATCCATGTCGCCGACTCGTATAGCCCTTTCGGAAAGTGATCTCCCCTTGAATGCTCTTCAAGGTTAGAGGTATGAAAAGCTGCTTCCGGTAGATAGTCGTCTTGGTTCACTTTTACCGCCCGCAGGCACCCGCAGTTATTCTGAATGATATATTGATGAACTAATATTCCAGAATATTTGTTTGAGAAACTATTCTGTTTATATTTTGTATGTAGATAGATCCTGTCTTCTTGTACATTAGAAAGACAATTTTCTGGAAAATACTATATTTAATTTCTAAAACTACCGGTACTTGTTATGGCCGTTGGTACTTAACGGAAGTTCTCTGCAACAACAACACCCCCCCCCCCCCCACCCCTAGTGGACAAGGGAGATAACATCATATCCGAATTGGGTTATAAGCAAACGTTCTATAACGTCGGCTATAAGCCAACGTTCCATAACGTCGCGGTCATTTTCTCCATTTTGTGGGAGGCGATGTGGCCGTGTCAGTAAGAGCGCCCGTCTTGACTGGTTAGGCGTTTTCTGGCACAGACGACATATGTTCCTGACCCACCCAACTATTATGTGATTTCCTGCTTCAGTGACATAATAAATGTTGCTAGTCACGATGCTGCCTAATAAAGACCGGTAACTATCTAGTCAAATTATTTTTAATTTAAATACTGATATTATATGGTCTTCTATTGAGTTATAAATGGAAGCACCAATAGCTTTATAATATTATTTAAGAGGATTATGCGTGGATTGTTCGCTATGATCTCATTTTCATATCCCTATATGATTGCATCGCATTTAGCAGTGGTATGAAAACCTGTAATTTATCAGATTTCTCGAGTCTGTTATCCGCCAGATGAAGGCCGAACAGAATCCGGTAAAGTACCGGATATCGCTCCGCGATAATGGAGACACACGATTCGCAAGCCATCTTATGTATGGTGAAGTGTACGCAAATGTGTAAACAATATGGCGTTTATACGATAATTCCTACATCAACAAGGGGAGCAACTTAAGGTTTTGTTCCAGGGCTTGGTAATCATAACAAAAGTGTCAACGATATTTCTTCCTGTTTTCCCGGGGTGACCATCAGGCCTATATGCAGTGACGCGGAGAGAGCAATGAAGCTTAATCTCTACCGTTTGGATTCACAAAAAAAATTCCGCGTTTACAGTCCCTGTTAATTTTAAGATATTTGAGATATTGTTATTTATTATCACTATTTATGTCAAGTGTATTTATAAGATCTATTTATGTCAAGTGTAAATCGCTTATGATGGAAGTTTTTCTACGCTTGTTACCGGGGCATGTTAACATAACACGTGTTATTTCTGTCAACATAAAATTTCCAAGGCACTGAAATAGCCGAACATGTCATGAAAGTTGAAATAAAATAAAGGATATGACATTTTTTTATTATGCTGAGAACTGCGAAAATACTATGTTTTACTCATATTTTATTTTTCTACATAGCAGATTTAATTAAGATTGTTTTCAAGTTTATATATCTTTATCTCTTTTCTATGTACATCTGAAAATAAACATATTTTGCCGACTTTTGGCATCTTATTGATACATGTTGCTGCATTTATGATCGAAAGTTCTATTTTCCCTGATAAAAATGTGTATGTATTATTTCCCACATCTAGAAGACGCCTTGAGCATTTTTATATATATATATATATATATATATATATATATATACACTCATGGGACCGTAAAAGTGGGCAGTAGTCCTCAGACCGGAAAAGTGGGAAGATGGCTTTCTAATGGTTCTACATCCATATATATATGTGGAATCTGCATATATATCCCTCAGCAACCTATATATATCTATATAGCAGCAGTTGCACGAGGCTTTGCGAAAATAATTTCTGGGCAGATGGTCTGGGCAGATTCGTGACCTTGAACTTTCACCTTGATATCTGCCCATTATACTTTTGTGTCTGCCCATAATGTATGTAATATATCTATGAATTTGTGTAGTCTTTTTATTATACAGACATGATGGATTGTTATATCTAAGGCTATTACATATGTGTTGTGCAATCTTGTAGATTATTTACCTTTTGAATCCCAGGTAAATTTACTTTCCATTCCCATTGAAGCGACTGGTGGAACAAAATTGCCCTGAAACACGTTTCAATCCCTCTGCAGTTTTCGCAAGGTTTAAATAAATAGTCATAATCAAAATGTGATGATACTCCATCCATTATACTTGAACAATATAATTCATTGAGAAATAAAAACTTGGTAATCATACACTCTAAAAGAATTAGATTGAAATTCAATCTATCAGCCAACAGCTAAAGAACGTTGAGTTTGACCAACAATTCTTCAACAACACGACGGAGACAGCTTGCGTGTATACCCCTTAACATGACAGCGAGGCACAACTGAATGATGAAATTATAACCCTGCGGGGAAGGCGAGAGTGGAGAAATCACCCGGACCCAGTGAGCATAATATACATCAGCATATACATCTGCCCAGAACACACTGGGCAATCATATATTATATACAGTATATACATCTGCCCAGAGCACACCGGGCAGTCATATCTTATATACAGTATATACATCTGCCCAGAACACCCTGGGCAGTCATATATTATATACAGTATATACATCTGCCCAGAGCACACCGGGCAGTCATATCTTATATACAGTATATACATCTGCCCAGAACACACCGGGCAGTCATATATTATATACAGTATATACATCTGCCCAGAGCACACCGGGCAGTCATATATTATATACAGTATATACATCTGCCCAGAACACACCGGGCAGTCATATATTATATACAGTATATACATCTGCCCAGAGCACACCGGGCAGTCATATCTTATATACAGTATATACATCTGCCCAGAACACACCGGGCAGTCATATATTATATACATTATATACATCTGCCCAGAACACACCGGGCAGTCATATATTATATACACACCGGGTAATCATATCTTATATACAGTATATACATCTGCCCAGAACACACTGGGCAGTCATATCTTATATACAGTATATACATCTGCCCAGAACACACCGGGCAGTCATATATTATATACAGTATATACATCTGCACAGAACACACCGGGCAGTCATATCTTATATACAGTATATACATCTGCCCAGAACACACCGGGCAGTCATATATTATATATAGTATATACATCTGCCCAGAACACAAATCATTCTTCTGACTTAAACAAATGGTATGGTTGCAGCGGAGTTACCTTGATACTGAGGGCCGTCTGCACCATAGCCATACAAAACATTATGGCCATAATAACTATCCATACATAACATCCGGCCAAAATGTCACAGACTCGTTTAGAAATAAAATAGGCATGGCAACAACGGAGTTACCTTGATACTGAGGGCCGTCTGTTCCACTGTCCTACAAAACAAACGATGGCCAAATCTAATTGAATTCACGACAACAATAGCACGGCCAAATCGCATATAGCGAGCATTATTCGGCATAAAATATAGGAAATGGTGATGGCGGAGTTTTGATACTGAGGGCCGTCTATCTCATTGTCCTACAAATTTTTTATGGCCATCAAACGATAATGCATTCAGAAATAATACAGAGCTGTTTATTTGCAGAGCTGCAAAATGTCACAAACTCGTTTAGAAATAAAATAGGCATGGCAACAACGGAGTTACCTTGATACTGAGGGCCGTCTGTTCCACTGTCCTACAAAACAAACGATGGCCAAATCTAATTGAATTCACGACAACAATAGCACGGCCAAATCGCATATAGCGAGCATTATTCGGCATAAAATATAGGAAATGGTGATACTGAGGGCCGTCTATCTCATTGTCCTACAATTTTTTTATGGCCATCAAACGATAATGCATTCAGAAATAATACAGAGCTGTTTATTTGTGTATTCACCAAGTACTGAATCCATCGAAATGTTTATTTATTTATCCATTTGTCCATCTATTTACCCAATTATATATTGCTATTCATATTATGTGACCGACGGTCGGGGGGTTCCTGTTGTTGGGAGGAAGATATATCAAATTATTGCATCGAAAAACAATAGAAAACAAGAATGACTACAAGCCTTCTATTTCATATGATACAGGCACACCGAAGACCACAGACGAGTTGGACAAGACCTAAAGCAGAAGACGGATGACGATTACAAGAATACTAACCGCGCCTTGAGTGACAACGCCGCATAGCAAGAACACCCAGAATCAGAATACTCGACCCTAGACCATTCCGGACACGCTACCCCATTTGATGTTACCCAACTGACGCCTCAACATAGAATATGATCCTTTGACTTTCACGCAATATAGAACGTAGACCTGCCGTTCTGTACCCCAATACACACTCCAAGCAATTGTTACAGGCACAGATTTCTGGAAGGACCCCGCCCTGTTCCCGAGGGCGTCAGTCGGGAAGTCGGCTCTAAGAATCCTGAAGACGCCCTGGTTCTCCCAGTTTTTTCTGGACGGCTTTGTGCGTACTATGGGGTACCAAGACAAAGGAATCATACACGCGATTACAGTGAACTCCCAATTACCAGTATAACTTAACAAAAAAAAACAAAAAAAAACAGAAAGAGACTTACGAACTTGTATAATATAGCGATTCTTATTTACTTCTATTTATATCTCCTACTAATCACTCATTGTTATTTATTATTTATCTATTTGTTTATATATTTATTTATTTATATATTTAGCGCTGGAAAAGATATTCAATAAACAACGTAATGTACCGCGAGAATCGAATAAAACATTGAGTTGATGGGCCGCGAAATCCGAATGGGAAGCGGCCCTTAAACTACAATTTCAATCAAAACCCAGAACACACTGGGCAGTCATATCTTATATACAGTATATACATCTGCCCAGAACACACTGGGCAGTCATATCTTATATACAGTATATACATCTGCCCAGAACACACCGGGCAGTCATATATTATATACAGTATATACATCTGCACAGAACACACCGGCCAGTCATATCTTATATACAGTATATACATCTGCCCAGAACACACCGGGCAGTCATATATTATATATAGTATATACATCTGCCCAGAACACACTGGGCAGTCATATCTTATATACAGTATATACATCTTCCCAGAACACACTGGGCAGTCATATATTATATACAGTATATACATCTGCCCAGAACACACTGGGCAGTCATATCTTATATACAGTATATACATCTGCCCAGAACACACTGGGCAGTCATATATTATATACAGTATATACATCTGCCCAGAACACACTGGGCAGTCATATATTATATACAGTATATACATCTGCCCAGAACACACTGGGCAGTCATATATTACATACATTATATACATCTGCCCAGAACACACCGGGCAGTCATATATTACATACAGTATATACATCTGCCCAGAACACACCGGGCAGTCATATATTACATACAGCATATACATCTGCCCAGAACACACCGGGCAGTCACATCTTATATACAGTATATACATCTGCCCAGAACACACCGGGCAGTCATATCTTATATACAGTATATACATCTGCCCAGAACACACCGGGTAGTCCTACCTTATATACAGTATATACATTTGCCCAGGACACACCGGGCAGTCATATCTTATATACAGTATATACATCTGCCCAGAACACACCGGGCAGTCATATCTTATATACAGTATATACATCTGCCCAGAACACACCGGGCAGTCATATCTTATATACAGTATATACATCTGCCCAGAACACACTGGGCAGTCATATCTTATATACA
>JAVTVY010047425.1:0-22740 GCA_036873755.1 Hanleya hanleyi | reverse complement strand
GAGATAAATGAAATTCAGTCAGCGAAATCACTTTACATTCAGCAGAATATTTTGTTGTGAATGATGTAATGTGAATTTAAAACTAGACTGTGACATTTGGAGCACACTGAAGTAAAATCTACATGCAAATTTTGCAATGTGCACATGTATTTCGAAGGAAAAAAGGGCAGATAGTTAACCGAAAATTTTGCATAGAAATATCCCAAGAAAGCAAGCCATTTTTATACACCTGATTCTAGCCTAACAAAATGATTATATTCTGAAATTTGGAATAAACTGCTTGGATGAAAACCCTATTAGAGCAAATAAGGAAAGACCAAATTGTAGGAGAAAAATATGCTATTTCTGCCAAGTTGACATAGATGAATGAAATTCAGCCAGAGAAATCACATTAAATTCAGCAAAACCTTTCACTGTGAATAATGTACAATGAATTTAAAACTAGATTGTAAAATTTGGGGCAGATTGATGCAAAACTGGCTTCTCTACAGGCAAATATAAACTTATTTTGCAATGTGTACATGCATGTTGAAGGGAAAAGAGGCAGATAGCTAACCAAAAGTTTTGAATAGAAATATTCCAAGAAGGCAAACCATTTTCATACACCAAATTCTACCCTAATAGAATGACTACATTCTGAAATTTAGGAGAAATTGGTTCGATATTAACCCAATCAGAGCAAATAAGGAAAGACAAAATTGTAGGAGTAAAAATATGTGATTTATGCTAAGTTGTCATAGATGAATGAAATTCAGTGAGAGAAATCACATTAAACTCAGCAAAGCCTTTTACTGTGAATGAAGTACTGTGAATTTAAGAGTAGACTGTGAAATTTGGGGCAGATTGAAGCAAAATTGGTCTCTTTACATGCAAATATAAAACTTATTTTGCAATGTGTACATGTATTTTGAAGGGAAAAAGGGCAGATAGCTAACCAAAATTTTTGAATAGAAATATTCCAAGAAGACAAACCATTTTTATACACCTAACTCTACCCTGATAGAATGACTATATTTTGAAATTTGAGGAAAATTGGTTGGATATTAATACCATCAGAGCAAGTAAGGAAAGACCAAATTGTAGGAGTAAAAATATGTCATTTCGGCTAAGTTGACATAGATGAATGAAATTGAGTAAGAGAAATCACATTAAATTCAGCAAAACCTTTTACTGTGAATGATGTACGATAAATTTAAAACTAGATTTTAAATTTGGTGCAGATGGAAGAAAAATTGGCTTCTCTACAGGCAAATATAAAACTTATTTTGCAATGTGAACATGCATTCCGAAGGGGAAAAGGTCAGATAGCTAACCAAAAATTTTGAATAGAAATATTCCAAGAAGGCAAGCCATTTTTATACACCTAATTCTACCCTAATAGAATGACTATATTCGGAAATTTGAGAAAACTTTGTTGGATATTAACACCATCGGAGCAAATAGGGAAAGACCAAATTGTAGAAGTAAAAATATGTCATTTATGAATGAAATTCAGTCCGACAAAATCACATTTAATTCAGCAAAACTTTATACTGTGAATAATGTACAATAAATTTATAACTAGACTGTGAAATTCGGGGCAGATTGAAGCAAAATTGGCTTCTTTACAGGCAAATCTGATGCTTATTTTGGCTTCTATACATGTATTTTCAAGAGAAAAAGGTCAGATAGATGACAAAGGACTTTGAACAGAAATATTCCAAGAAGGCTAACTATTTTTGTACACCTGATTCTACCCTAACAGAATGATTATACTCTCAAATTTGGGAAAAATTAGTTAGATGAAAACACTATTACAGCAAATATGGAAAGACCAAATTGTAGGAGTAAAAATATGCTATTTCTGCCAAGTTGACATAGATGAATGAAATTCAGCCAGAGAAATCACATTAAATTCAGCAAAACCTTTTACTGTGAATGATGTACAATGAATTTAAAGCTAGATTGTAAAATTTGGGGCAGATTGAAGCAAAACTGGCTTCTCTAAAGGCCAATATAAACTTATTTTGCAATGTGTACATGCATTTTGAAGGGAATAAGGGCAGATAGGTAACCAAAGATTTTTTTAAGAGAAATATTCCAAGAAGCCAAACCATTTTCATACACCTAATTCTACCCTAATAGAATGACTATATGCTGAAATTTGGGGAAAATTGGTTGGATATTAACACCATCAGAGCAAATAAGGCAAGACCAAATTGTATAAGTAAAAATATGCCATTTCTGCTAAATTGGCATAGCTGAATGAAATTTAGTCAGAGAAATCACACAAAATTCAGCAAAACCTTCCGCTGCGAATGATGTACAATGAATTTAGAACTAGAGTGTAAAATTTGGGTCAGATTGAAGCAAAATTGGCTTCTCTACAGGCAAATATTAACTTATTTTGCAATGTGTACATGCATTTTGAAGGGGGAAAGGGCAGATAGCTAACCAAAAATGTTGAAGAGAAATATTCCAAGAAGGCAAACCATTTTTATACACCTAATTCTACCCTAATAGAATGACTATATTCGGAGATTTGGGAAAAATTCGTTGGATATTAACACCATGAAACCAAACAAGGAAAGACCAAATCATAGTAGTAAAAATATGTCATTTCGGGTAAGTTGACAAAGATGTATGAAATGCAGTCAGAGAAATCACATTAAATTCAGCAAAACCTTTTATTGTGAATAATGTACAATAAATTTATAACTAGAATCTGAAATTTAGGGCGGATTGAAGCAAAATTGGCTTCTCTACAGGCAAGTATAATACTTATTTTGCAATGTGTACATGCATTTTGAAGGAAAAAAGGGCTGATAATTAACCAAAATTTTTGAAGAGAATTATTCCAAGAAGGCAAACCATTTTCATACACCAAATTCTACCCTAATAGAATGACTACATTCTGAAATTTAGGATAAATTGGTTGGATATTAACCCCATCAGAGCAAATAAGGAAAGACCAAATTGTAGGAGTAAAAATATGTGATTTCTGCTAAGTTGACATAGATGAATGAAATTCAGTCAGAGAAATCTCATTAAATTCAGCAAAGCCTTTTACTGTGAATGAAGTACTGTGAATTTAAAAGTAGACTGTGAAACTTGGGGCAGATTGAAGCAAAATTGACCTCTTTACATGCAAATATAAAACTTATTTTGCATGTGTACATGTATTTTGAGGTGAAAAAGGGCAGATAACTAACCAAAATTTTTGAATAGAAATATTCGAAGAATGCAAGCCATTTTTATACACCAAATTCTACCCTAATAGAATGACTATATTCGGAAATTTGTGAAAACTTGGTTTGATATTAACACCAGTAGATGAAATAAGGTAAGACGAAATTGTAGAAGTAAAAATATGCTATTTCTGCCAAGTTGACAGAGATAAATGAAATTCAGTCAGCGAAATCACTTTACATTCAGCAGAATATTTTGTTGTGAATGATGTAATGTGAATTTAAAACTAGACTGTGACATTGGGAGCACACTGAAGTAAAATCTATGTGCAAATTTTGCAATGTGCACATGTTTTTCGAAGGAAAAAAAGGCAGATAGTTAACCGAAAATTTTGCATAGAAATATCCCAAGAAAGCAAGCCATTTTTATACACCTGATACTAGCCTAACAAAATGATTATATTCTGAAATTTGGAATAAACTGCTTGGATGAAAACCCTATTAGAGCAAATAAGGAAAGACCAAATTGTAGGAGAAAAATATGCTATTTCTGCCAAGTTGACATAGATGAATGAAATTCAGCCAGAGAAATCACATTAAATTAGCAAAACCTTTTACTGTGGATAATGTACAATGAATTTAAAACTAGATTGTAAAATTTGGGGCAGATTGATGCAAAACTGGCTTCTCTACAGCCAAATATAAACTTATTTTGCAATGTGTACATGCCTTTTGAAGGGAAAAAGGGCAGATAGCTAACCAAAACTTTTGAAGAGAAATATTCCAAGAAGGCAAACCATTTTTATACACCAAATTCTACCCTAATAGAATGACTACATTCTGAAATTTGGGGAAAATTGGTTGGATATTATCACCATCAGAGCAAATAAGTAAAGACCAAATTGTTGAAGTAAAAATATGCCATTTCTGCTAAATTGGCATCCCTACCCGAAATAAATGGAGGGATTGCATGCGGATTGCATGCAGATCGCATGCGGATCGCCTTCCGCATGCATTCCCTATGCCATCCATGCGATCTATGTGATCATTAAGCGTGCTATGCGCTCATTTTGCAATCATGATGCTATCCAATCAATCATTCTTGACAGGATGAAGCGCTCCAAGCGCTCATTTTGCCATCATTATGCTATCCATCCGATCACTTTTGCCCAAATGTGTTAACCATGCAATCATTTATGTGATCTGAGTGATCATTTTCTTATGGTCAAGCGATCCTTTCATCTTCTTTTCAAAGTCCAAGTGATCAGACGAAAAACTTTCTAAGTCCAAGCAATCCAAAATGATCGCTTAAATGATCGCATGGTGTCCGTCTCCAGACCAACAGATGGTTTTGATTTCATAGACCATTAATCACCGATCTCCATGGAAACCCCGCCAAATTTAAAGGAGGATACTATCATATGACCAGATTTCAAATTTTAACCACCACCACCATGCAGTAGCAGTATTTTCTTTAGCTGCAGTTTTGGATATTTCACATTGGATATAGCCTAAAATGCTCAACCAGAATTGAAGAACACAACATGATATACTGGTGTGAGGTTTTCAGCTGGCAGAAACATGGAAAGAGAAGTTATTTGTAGTGAATTCTTTGATGTGAGGAATACACAATTTGCACAGTTCTTGGTCCGGACAGGGTCACTCCACTCCAGAGACAATGGATCACAGTGTATTTCCACATAAATCTACTAAGATATTAAGATTTGATGGTAAGTCTGTCATTCTGTGAATTACTCACTAGCTTGAAGGTCACTCTACAGTTTGAAAAATGGTCATACACTTTGGATACATTCTGAATATATTTAAATTTTAGCATGTATGTATAATTTAAGTATTCCCACTTGCATTTACAATGTATTAATGAATTCATTAATGGTCAGCTTCAGGTCACTGACAAAGTTACATGTAGGTTAGTTACTTGAAATGTTTATGTCGGACCAATTTTGCTCTTCAGAAGGTTTGAACTCTACTGTATAAATAGCACAATTCATACAACCTTTACATGTACATCTGTAGCTTACAATGTACTTTACATTTGCCCATTTAAAATGTCAGTCATTTGATTTATGTGATTGCCAGTGTACAAGAGCTTTTGAATGCATGCATGCGGAATGCGTGCGGAATGCGTTCATGCTGATCATTCAATTATTAATGCCATGCGATCATTATGGCTTCCGCATGCATGCAGGATGAGGAGCGTTTCTGATCATTATGCCTTCCACACTTGGAAGGCATAATGATCGCATAATATGTACAGCAACTTGAAACAAGCGATCACTCGAGTGCATAATCATGACGGTTCCAATTTAATGCATGCGGAATGCATGCGGATTGCAATCACACAAAAGCTGTAGGAATGCATTCCGCACGCGTTCCGAGCGCTAACTTTTTCGGGTAGGGATAGATGAATGAAATTCAGTCAGAAAAATCACATTAAATTCAGCACAACCTTTTATTGTGAATAATGTACAACGAATTTATAACTCGACTGTGAAATTTAGGGCGGATTGAAACAAAATTGGCTTCTTTACAGGCAAATATAAACTTATTTTGCAATGTGTACATGCATTTTGAAGGGAAAAAGGGCAGATAGCTAACCAAAGATTTTAAAGAGAAATTTTCCAAGAAGGCAAACCATTTTTATACATCAAATCCTACCCTAATAGAATAACTATATTCTGACATTTGGGAGAAATAGGTTGGATATCAACACCATCAGAGCAAATAAGGAAAGATCCAATTGTAGGAGTAAAAATATGTCATTTCTGCTAAATCGACATAGATGAATGAAATTCAGTCAGAGAAATCACATTAAATTCAGCACAACCTTTTATTGTGAATAATGTACAACGAATTTATAACACGGCTGTGAAATTTAGGGCGGATTGAAACAAAATTGGCTTCTTTACAGGCAAATATAAAACATATTTTGCAATGTGTACATGCATTTTGAAGGGAAAAATAGCAGATAGCTAACCAAGACTTTTGAAGAGAAATATTCCAAGAAGGCAAACCATTTTTATACACCAAATTCTACCCTATTAGAATGACTACATTCTGAAATTTGGGGAAAATTGGTTGGATATTATCACCATCAGAGCAAATAAGTAAAAACCAAATTGTTGAAGTAAAAATATGCCATTTCTGCTAAATTGGCATAGATGAATGAAATTCAGTCAGAGAAGTCATATTAAATACAGCAAAACCTTTTACTGTGAATATTGTACAATAAATTTGCAACTAGAGTGTTAAATTTAGGGCGGATGGAAGCAAAATTGGCTTCTCTACAGGCAAATATAAAACTTAGTTTGCGATGTGTAGGCTTACATGCATTTTGAAGGGGAAAAGGGCAGATAGCTAACCAAAAATTTTGAAGAGAATTATTCCAAGAAGGCAAACCATTTTCATACACCAAATTCTACCCTAATAGAATGACTACATTCTGAAATTTAGGATAAATTGGTTGGATATTAACCCCATCAGAGCAAATAAGGAAAGACCAAATCATAGTAGTAAAAAATGTCATTTCGGGTAAGTTGACATAGATGAATGAAATGCAGTTAGAGAAATCACATTAAATTCAGCAAAACCTTTTATTGTGAATAATGTACAATAAATTTATAACTAGAATCTGAAATTTAGGGCGGATTGAAGCAAAATTGGCTTCTCTACAGGCAAGTATAATACGTATTTTGCAATGTGTACATGCATTTTGAAGGAAAAAAAGGGCTGATAATTAACCAAAAATTTTGAAGAGAATTATTCCATGAAATTCCATTTTCATACACCAAATTCTACCCTAATAGAATGACTACATTCTGAAATTTAGGATAAATTGGTTGGATATTAACCCCATCAGAGCAAATAAGGAAAGACCAAATTGTAGGAGTAAAAATATGTGATTTCTGCTAAGTTGACATAGATGAATGAAATTCAGTCAGAGAAATCTCATTAAATTCAGCAAAGCCTTTTACTGTGAATGAAGTACTGTGAATTTAAAAGTAGACTGTGAAACTTGGGGCAGATTGAAGCAAAATTGGCCTCTTTACATGCAAATATAAAACTTATTTTGCAATGTGTACATGTATTTTGAGGTGAAAAAGGGCAGATAACTAACCAAAAATTTTGAATAGAAATATTCCAAGAATGCAAGCCATTTTTATACACCTAATTCTACCCTAATAGAATGACTATATTCGGAAATTTGAGAAAACTTGGTTTGATATTAACACCAGTAGATGCAATAAGGTAAGACGAAATTGTAGAAGTAAAAATATGCTATTTCTGCCAAGTTGACAGAGATAAATGAAATTCAGTCAGCGAAATCACTTTACATTCAGCAGAATATTTTGTTGTGAATGATGTAATGTGAATTTAAAACTAGACTGTGACATTTGGAGCACACTGAAGTAAAATCTACATGCAAATTTTGCAATGTGCACATGTATTTCGAAGGAAAAAAAGGCAGATAGTTAACCGAAAATTTTGCATAGAAATATCCCAAGAAAGCAAGCCATTTTTATACACCTGATTCTAGCCTAACAAAATGATTATATTCTGAAATTTGGAATAAACTGCTTGGATGAAAACCCTATTAGAGCAAATAAGGAAAGACCAAATTGTAGGAGAAAAATATGCTATTTCTGCCAAATTGACATAGATGAATGAAATTCAGCCAGAGAAATCACATTAAATTCAGCAAAACCTTTTACTGTGAATAATGTACAATGAATTTAAAACTAGATTGTAAAATTTGGGGCAGATTGATGCAAAACTGGCTTCTCTACAGCCAAATATTAACTTATTTTGCAATGTGTACATGCATGTTGAAGGGAAAAGAGGCAGATAGCTAACCAAAAGTTTTGAATAGAAATATTCCAAGAAGGCAAACCATTTTCATACACCAAATTCTACCCTAATAGAATGACTACATTCTGAAATTTAGGAGAAATTGGTTCGATATTAACCCAATCAGAGCAAATAAGGAAAGACCAAATTGTAGGAGTAAAAATATGTGATTTATGCTAAGTTGTCATAGATGAATGAAATTCAGTGAGAGAAATCACATTAAACTCAGCAAAGCCTTTTACTGTGAATGAAGTACTGTGAATTTAAGAGTAGACTGTGAAACTTGGGGCAGATTGAAGCAAAATTGGCCTCTTTACATGCAAATATAAAACTTATTTTGCAATGTGTACATGTATTTTGAAGGGAAAAAGGGCAGATAGCTAACCAAAAATTTTGAATAGAAATATTCCAAGAAGACAAACCATTTTTATACACCTAACTCTACCCTGATAGAATGACTATATTTTGAAATTTGTGGAAAATTGGTTGGATATTAATACCATCAGAGCAAATAAGGAAAGACCAAATTGTAGGAGTAAAAATATGTCATTTCTGCTAAGTTGACATAGATGAATGAAATTGAGTAAGAGAAATCACATTAAATTCAGCGAAACCTTTTACTGTGAATGATGTACGATAAATTTAAAACTAGATTTTAAATTTGGTGCAGAGGGAAGAAAAATTGGCTTCTCTACAGGCAAATATAAAACTTATTTTGCAATGTGAACATGCATTTCGAAGGGAAAAAGGTCAGATAGCTAACCAAAATTTTTGAATAGAAATATTCCAAGAAGGCAAGCCATTTTTATACACCTAATTCTACCCTAATAGAATGACTATATTCGGAAATTTGAGAAAACTTGGTTGGATATTAACACCATCGGAGCAAATAGGGAAAGACCAAATTGTAGAAGTAAAAATATGTCATTTATGAATGAAATTCAGTCCGACAAAATCACATTTAATTCAGCAAAACTTTATACTGTGAATAATGTACAATAAATTTATAACTAGACTGTGAAATTCGGGGCAGATTGAAGCAAAATTGGCTTCTTTACAGGAAAATCTGATGCTTATTTTGGCTTCTATACATGTATTTTCAAGAGAAAAAGGTCAGATAGATGACAAAGGACTTTGAACAGAAATATTCCAAGAAGGCTAACTATTTTTGTACACCTGATTCTACCCTAACAGAATGATTATACTCTCAAATTTGGGAAAAATTAGTTAGATGAAAACACTATTACAGCAAATATGGAAAGACCAAATTGTAGGAGTAAAAATATGCTATTTCTGCCAAGTTGACATAGATGAATGAAATTCAGCCAGAGAAATCACATTAAATTCAGCAAAACCTTTTACTGTGAATGATGTACAATGAATTTAAAGCTAGATTGTAAAATTTGGGGCAGATTGAAGCAAAACTGGCTTCTCTAAAGGCCAATATAAACTTATTTTGCAATGTGTACATGCATTTTGAAGGGAATAAGGGCAGATAGGTAACCAAAGATTTTTTTAAGAGAAATATTCCAAGAAGGCAAACCATTTTCATACACCTAATTCTACCCTAATAGAATGACTATATGCTGAAATTTGGGGAAAATTGGTTGGATATTAACACCATCAGAGCAAATAAGGCCAGACCAAATTGTATAAGTAAAAATATGCCATTTCTGCTAAATTGGCATAGCTGAATGAAATTTAGTCAGAGAAATCACACAAAATTCAGCAAAACCTTCCGCTGCGAATGATGTACAATGAATTTAGAACTAGAGTGTAAAATTTGGGTCAGATTGAAGCAAAATTGGCTTCTCTACAGCCAAATATTAACTTATTTTGCAATGTGTACATGCATTTTGAAGGGGAAAAGGGCAGATAGCTAACCAAAAATGTTGAAGAGAAATATTCCAAGAAGGCAAACCATTTTGATACACCTAATTCTACCCTAATAGAATGACTATATTCGGAAATTTGGGAAAAATTCGTTGGATATTAACACCATCAAACCAAACAAGGAAAGACCAAATCATAGTAGTAAAAATATGTCATTTCGGGTAAGTTGACATAGATGAATGAAATGCAGTCAGAGAAATCACATTAAATTCAGCAAAACCTTTTATTGTGAATAATGTACAATAAATTTATAACTAGAATCTGAAATTTAGGGCGGATTGAAGCAAAATTGGCTTCTCTACACCCTTACAGAAAATTAAGATTGCAGAGAGATTGCGGAGAGATTGCGGAGTTAGCTTGCGGTAGCTTACAATGTTAGCTACCGATAAGATCCCATTTGAAACATTGGGAGCTTGCGCTAGCTCCCGATAAGGCCGGCAGGTTGGCTCCCGCAAGGTAGTGATAGCTCCCCGCAACCTAGCGCAAGCTTGCGCCAGCTCGCGATTGTAGCTCCCTGCGAGCTCGCGCCAGCTCCCCATTCCTGCTCCGTGCGAGCTTGTGCTAGCTCCCCGCGAGCTCGCGATACCTCCCCGCAAGCTCGCGATAGCTCACCGCAACCTTGCGCTAGCTCCCCGCAAGCTGCTACCTTGCCGGGAGCTACCGATAAGCTCCCATTTGAAACATTGCTAGTTTGCGGTTGTCCATGGTAGCCAGCGCTAGTTAACGAAGATCCAGAGTCGTATTACTGTTGTAGGGTTGCGCGAGCTAGCGGTAGGTGGCGCAAGCTAGTGGTAGGTTGCGCAAGCCAGCGACCTATCAGTGACCCTGGTTCAGCCTACAATTTCACAAATTCATTATGTAGGTCAAGATCAGAACAAAGACAGGGTGAGCATACATGTACTATATACACCAGCTATTTGAAAACATGCAGAACAAATTAGGGGAAAAGATCTGAATTTTGCGAAAAGGTAGATTAAATATCCAATAAAATTAAAAGTTTTATAGCTAATTGAGGTTAACCATGGGTTAACTGAATAATGACCATCCATTTATTTTGCTTAAGAAATAGCCTAGTACTGGTATCAAGTGAATCCAAATTGAATTGCTATTCATCTTTAAGAAATAACATGAGGTGAGTTTTAGTGGATTACTAAATGCATTATACGCTTTATACTCTAGACCAGGTCTAAGTTAGAAAATTCATAATTAAACCCTCTCCTACTCTCACTATGTTAATTCACTTCAGGCAAAACTCAGCTATGATTGCTTGATCATTTAAAAGAGCATGTACTTACCAGAAACTAATGAAACAACATGAAATGACTCTCTCTTATAGATACATCCATTGAACTGAGATGTATAACAGCTTCTCCCTCCAATTTTTCAAATGCTGACTGCATCACACACCATCCCTCCTCGTTCAAAAGTAGTCCATTTCCAGGGCAGGAAATACCAAGGATAAAAGGGCACTAATCCCATATCTAAAGAAAGTTTATCATTCACAAGAATGTGAAAACATAAGTAAATATCTGTAGCACTGCAGAGAACAGATTATTTGGCCTTGTGTGGAAGGAAACTTTGGAATTTTATTATGTATTCCTACACACTGGTCACCAGACTGACCCAGATTTTCCAGATGTTGGTTTAAGGAAGGCCTATATAGCTGCATGCACAGGAATAGTAATGGTGTGGAATCTCAAGAATACAGAGACTATCAAATATCTCAAACTTGCGATAGCTCCCGCAAACTTGCGCTACCTCTCGCGAGCTAGCAGGTTTGAAACTCTGCGATGATGGTAGGTAGCGCAAACTTGCGGTGAGTACTAGAAACAATCTATGATAGTGAGCGCGAGGTAGCGGGTATCTCACGCGAGCTAACGGGTAGCTCCCGCTGGCTCTCGCGATCTGCTGGTTAGCTCGTACTAGTTCGCGCAAGGTAGCGGATAGCTCGCGCAAGGTAGCGGATAGCTCGCACAAGTTAACATATGAGCCCGGGAGCTTAGCGGGAGCTCCCCGCAACCTTAAATTTCTGTAAGGGCAGCGTGGCTCCCATGGACAAAATGACATTTTCTATAGGACGTTCTGTCTCCCGATAACTCCAGCATATTAAACATGAGCCTGAACGATCCATTTTGTTGGACTACAATCCCCCGCCTTCATCCATCATGCAGCGGTTCAAATTCCACACACGGACACGGAAAGAAGGTGAGACTATTGCTGTTTTTGTGTCGGAATTACGTAAACTGTCTGAACACTGCAATTTTGGGGCCACACTGGATGACATGTTGAGAGATACTATCGTGGATGATCCCCACTGCTGTCTACGTTGGAGAATCTCCATTGATGCTCGTGATGGAAGTCTGTTCTCAGTGTTGTACATGGTGTTGTCCACTGTTGCCTGTGGTCAAGGATCTTCATCATTTTCCAATGCACTGTTGATCCCCACTGTTGTACATGTATGTGGTACAGGATCTTCATTGATTTCCATGACATTAGGTCTTCTCGATTGTCCACGGTGTTCATCCCCACTGTTGTCTGTGGTTAAGAGTCTTTATTGTCCCCCGCTACTTAGTGGGAGGGAGGGGGGGGGGAGGAACTTAGAAACACCGGTGTCCATAATTCTGTAATTTCGTAAGATTTTCTTATCCGGACAATAACTCGTGAACGATTTAACCGATCAACTTAAAACTTGGTGTGTGCCTTAACATGGGCGAGAGGATGGTTGGGATTGTTTTCCAGCAATGTGCGTAATCTAATATGGCCGCCGTCAGCCATATTGGATTACGCACCCAGGATCTTGTCCGGACAATAACTCGAGAACGATTCAGACGATCTACTTCATACCTGGGGAGTGCCTTGACATTGTTGAGAGGAGGATTGGGATTGTTTTTCAAGGACATGCTTAATCCAATATATGACCACCATCGGTCATACTGGATTTCATTGGATTTTAAGCAGTTTGATCTTGTCCGGACAATAACTGGAGTACGATTCAACTGATCTACTTCAAACTTGGGGAGTGCCTTGACATCGGGGAGAGGACGATTGGGATTGTTTTTCAGCAATGTGCATAATCCAATTTGGCTGCCATCTACCAGCGATATTGGATTATAAGCAGTTGGATCTTAGATGTTCTTGTCCGGACAATAACTCTTGAACGATTCAACCGATCAACTTCAAACTTGGGGTGTCCCTTGACATTGGTGAGAGGACGGTTGGGATTGTTTTTCAGCAATGTGCGTAATCTAATATGGCCGCCGTCAGCCATATTGAATTATAAGCAGTTGGATCTTGTCCGGACAATAACTCGAGAATGATTCAACCGATCTACTTCATATTTGGGGAGTGCCTTGACATTGTTGAGAGGAGGATTAGGATTGTTTTTCAAGGACGTGCTTAATCCAATATGGCCACCATCAGCCATATTGGATTTTAAGCAGTTTGATAATTGTCCGGACAATAACTGGAGTACGATTTAACTGATCTACTTCAAACTTAGGGAGTCCCTTGACCTTGGTGAGATCCCGGTTGGGATTGTGTTTCATGAACGAGCATAATCCAATTTGGCTACCATCTACCAGCGATATTGGATTATGTTGCATTTTAAGCAGTTGCATCTTGTCTGGACAACAACTCTAGAATAATTCAACTGATCGACTTCAAACTTGCGGTTGGGCTTGACAACGGTGAGAGGACAGTTGTCATTGCTTTTCAGTTACCTGTGTAATCCAAGATGGCCACCATCAGTCATCTTAGATTTTCAGCATTTAGATCTTGTCTGGACAATAACTCTAGAATGATTCAACCAATCTACTTCAAACTTGGGGAGTGCATGGACATTGGTGAGAGGACAGTTGGTATGTTTTCTGGATGTGCATAATCGAATATGGGTGCCATCCGCTGTATTAGATTATGTTAAGTAGTGCTCGCTTCTCGCTACGCGATTTTATTGTTCTTTTTTTCCTGACCTTCATGATTCCTTATGATTGTTGTCACCCAACTACATAACCCAATCTGACTACCATAATCACTCACATTGCTCTTTTATTGGACTAAACACAAATAATATTTATTAAATGTAGTGTTCCCTGCACCAGCAGTACTACTTATAGTGTATAACTTGACTGTCAACACCTTAAATATTTAAATATTTAAATGCAACCGCTACCTCACCGCTGTTGGGTGCATCGCTCATCAGCGATATCTCCATTTTCAAATCATACTCTTCATCAATGATATGAGATATCATCGACCGAAAAAAATCTACCACGGAGGTTCATGATCCCCGCAGCAACAGCGCCAGTTATGGTGGATGTAATCCACCATATACTGGTGCTGCTAGCGGGGGACATGGACCTCTATGGTCGATTTTTGTTTTCCATGGCAGGATGTGTTCATCATTGTCCATGGTGGATGATCCCCATTGCTATCCATTTCTGAAGGACCTACCGGTGTGGTTTCAGGGTGTGAAAGAAATAGGAACCAACTTCGTGATATAACTGAAATAGCGTTGAAAGCGACATTAAATCATATATTCACTCACTAACCCCATTTCTGAAGGTCTTCATTGTTTTCAATGGCAGGTTTTGACCATTGTCCATTCCATTTCTGAAGATCTTCATTGTTTTCCATGACAGAAGGTCTTCACCGTTTCCATGGTGGATAGGGGCCCTCGGTGGCCGAGTGGTTTAAGGCGCGTCTCTGGTGACCGCTAGCCTCACACTGCTGAACCGGCACGGGTTCGGGCCCAGCTGGTCCATGTGTGAAAGTTTGTCAGTTACTTGCCGAAGGGCGGTGGTTCTCTCCGGGTAATCCGGCTTCCTCCACCAACCAAACTGACTGTCACCATATGAGTGAAACAAACCTGAGTGTGACATTAAGCCAAATTCCCTCCCTCCCTCCCTCCATGGTGGATACCCACAGTTGTCCATTTCTGAAGGTCTTTATTGTTTTCCATGAAAGAAGGTCTTCGCCATTGTACATGGTGTTGATCCCCGCCTTTGTCTGTGGCTGAGAGTCTTCATTGTTTTCCATGACAGAAGGTCTTCACCATTATCCATGGTGGATGATCCCCACTGTTGACCATTTGTGAAGGTTTTTATTGTTTGCCATGGCAGAAGGTCTTCACCATTGTCCATGGTGGATGATCCCCACTGTTGACCATTTGTGAGGGTCTTCATCATTTTCCGTGACGGAAAGTCTTCACCATTGTCCATGGTGAATGATTCCCACTGTTGTCCATTTCTGAAGGTCTTCATTGTCTTCCCTGACAGAAGGTCTTCACCTTTTCCATGGTGGATGATTCTCACTGTTGTCCATTTCTGAAGATCTTTATTGTTTGCCATGGCAGAAGGTCTTCACCAATGTTGTCCATGGTGGATGAGCCCCACTCAGGGATAGAAATATCACCTTCCTACCTGCCACCGGCAAGTGATTTTGCCGTGTGACAAGTCAAAATAAAAACTACCTGATGCACGTGGCAAGTAAACTCACTAAGTTTAGTCAGAGGCTTCATCTTGACTCTATAGTTTATTTTCCATATCTTTCAACACTATTTCTCAGTTTGTAAACATAGGTTGTTTTGTAACTTCGCGTTTACAGATATAGAATGCGGTTGTACAAGCGTTTAATCCACGTACAGAAAACGAGGCAGAATAAGTGCACTTCCGACAAATTATCTCCCTTGGGTTTACTGCGCAGCTGATTCTTATCACAAAGAGGCTTTTCTTGTCACCCGCTAGGTGTCGCTGAAATCATTTCCTGCGGCGGCTGGCAAACATCAGGCCCTCGTTGAAATTAGAAAATTTGCATAACCCAAAAACAGTTCTGGGTCACGATGTTCACGTAACCTATTGTTCGGTTACGTAGGACTAGGTTGCGTAACCCATTGGTTACGTAAACAGGTTAGCCAAATTTTTTTCTGGAACTGAAGAAATTGTGTATTATATATTATTATATATATATTATTACAATAAAATACAAAATTGTTTTGAGAGTCCTTGAAACAGCAGCTGACGGCAATATTCTCAAACTGCGGCATGTCCAACTTATTTGTCAGAAATTCAGCAAGAAGCACCCAGGCATGGAATAAAAGGGACGGTGTTGAAAAAAATAAAATGTGAAAGTAAAACAAAAGCAGACAACACTTTTCTAAAGTCATCGTGAAATGACCACTTCTGGAATGTTTTTATGTTCACAGTCAATTTTCGCTTTTGAGCTGTTTTGCATATCGAACCTGCGGTCCGGAGAATCCGGAGATGAGAAATTCGGAGAAATTCGATTTCCATCCACTTCCGTGTGCGCGCTGTCCCGCGCTGTAGAATTGACCCACATTTGATTGGATGAATTCAGGCTTTGTATGTTGGGAGTTGTGTCCCCTTGATATCGCATGCTTCCGTTTTTATGCGCCATCAGAATGTCAGTTTTTTTCGTTTCGAACCTCCGTGTTTTTATTTCTTTCTGATGCAAAATCACACGTTCATGATACTAATTCCATAATAAAAACATGTGTAAACTCCGAAGCATGATTCGAAGATACCATAGAGGAGAAATATGGACCGGTAAGGCAACGATTGATGACTGTCACTGGGCCGGTCGCCCAGACATTTTCAATGGCACTCGTCATACCGTAGCGCAAGTTGATTTTTTACGTAACCGATTATTCGTTCTGCAGAATTTACAACCACGTAACCGACACGTAACCGATCGTTTCGGTTACGCCAAATTTCGAGGGCTGCAACATGGAGCGATATTCGTTGAAATGTCCATATGATCAGGGCAATAATACTACAGCGGCTACAGAGCGGCAAACACCTGCTGGTTCGAGTGTGGTTGCTGGCACTGACTCTAAGAAAAAGAGGATTTACAAATTTGCTGAAAGCTGGAAGGACAATCGACCGTGGCTTTGTTATATTGATCGGATGTATTGCAGTTACTGCACTGAATTCAACAGGAATCCCAACAACAACAACAACAACAAATCAATTTATTTTGTGTACAAGTAAAATTTGAGTGAGGGCAAGTAAAATTAATTTTCACCTGCCATATGTGGCAAGTAAGTTTTTCGAAACATTTCAGCCCCTGCCACTGTTGACCATTTGTGAAGGTCTTCATCGTTTTCCATGACAGAAGGTCTTCACGATTGTCCACGGTGTTGATCCCCACTGTTGTCTGTGGTTAAGAGTCTTTATCGTTTTCAATGGTAGAAGATCTTCACTGTTGTGCATGGTAGCGACTCTTCATTTTTTATATGCCCGCCAAAAGGCGGACGTATTATGTGATGGCGGTTTCCGTCTGTCCGGTTCTCGTGTCCGGTCTATATCTGGGACAGTTTCCTATCTACAGTTCCAATTTTTGGTGAGTGGATACCCTATGGGGAGACGAGTGTCGCGTACAGAAATGAAGGTCCAGGTCAGAGGTCAAAGGTCACTGGCCTAAAAAACAAGAAATCACTGAAGTGTTCGTGTCCGGTCTTTATCTGTGAACCTTTTCTATCCACACTTGCAATTTTTTGTGAGTGGATACGCTAGGTGGAGATGATGTGTCGCGTACCAAAATTGAGGTGAGAGGTCAAAGGTCACTGTTGCCTAAAATCATGAAATCATTGATCGTTGACGGTTTTTTATCTACAGTTCTAATTTTTGGTGAGTGAATGCCCCAAGGGGAGACGATGTGTTGCATACTAAATGTAGGTCAAGGTCAGAGGTCAAAGGTCAGTTTGACCGAAAAATCAGGAAATCATTAAAAATTTCAAATTTTTTGTGAGTGGATTCAAATAGGGGGAAATGAAGTGTCACATACCAAAATGTAGGTCAAGGTCGAAGGTCAAAGGTCACTGTGACCCCAAAATCAGGAAATTATTAAAAATACATTTCTTTGTGTCAGTAGATATATTAGGGGGACACGATGTGTCACATATCAAAATGTGGGTCAAGGTCAAAGGTCAAGGTCACTGTGACCTCAAAATCATGAAGTTGTTGAAAATCATGATTTTTTTAGTCCATTGAGAAATTACCGGTGGCCGTTTTGTCATGTACCAAAATTTAGGACAGGTCAATAGTCAAGATCACTGTGACCCCAGAATCAAGGTCAAAGGTCAGTGTGACCTAAAAATCAGGAAATCATTAAAAATTAAGTTGTTGTGAGTGGATTCAATAGGGGGGAATGAAGTGTCACATGCCAAAAATTAGGTCAAGGTCAAAGGTCACTGTGACCCCAAAATCAGGGAATTATTAAAAATATTTTTTTTTTGTGTCAGTAGATACATTAGGGGACACGATGTGTCACACACCAAAATGTAGGCCAAGGTCAAAGATCAAGGTCACTGGGACCCCAAAATCGTGGAATTGTTAAAAATCATGATTTTTTGTGTCCATTGAGAAATTACGGGGAGACGGTTTCTCATGTACCAAAATTTAGGTCAAGGTCAATAGTCAAGGTCACTGTGACTCCAGAAACAAGAAATCTTTGAAAATGACTTTTTTTTTGTCAGTAGATACATAAGGGGGACATGATGTGTTAGTTACATACCAAAATGTAGGTCAAGGCTGAACGTCAAGGTCACTGTGACCTCCAAAATCATGAAATTCATAAAAATCAGGATTTTTTTGTGTCTGTCCATTGATACATTGAGGGAAGACGATGTGTCGTGTACCAAAATTTAGGTCAAGGTCAAAGGTCAAGGTCACTGTGACTCCAAAATCAGGAAATCATTGGAAGTCAAATTTTCATATGCCTGTAGAAGACGAGGTCATGTAATGCGATGTGGGTTCTGTCCGTTCATCCGTTAACATTTGTTGCGCATGCGATATCTCTAGTTTCAAGGTATGGATTGGTACCAAACTTTGAGTATACCTTACTCGCATGGCAAAGAGGAGCCATACATCAATTTGTCAAAGGTCAATGTCACATTCCCCCAAAACTGAATCAAGTTTTAATAGTTGACTATATGTGTTAGGTTGGAATATTCAGAATTCTCTCCCCTACATGTATATGGCATTTGTCCTGTGGAGTTGCCTGCCGTGTTTGAAACAGCTACATTTAGTTAAACTGTTGTGAAATAAAAACAATACATTTACTAATTTAACGGGGAGAGGGGTCCTTTATGACCTTCATACCTGTTTTAATATTAACTCAAAAACAAAGGTTTACTTCATCACTTTCTTCTTCCTTCATGAAACATTTTCTCGTCTGAGAGAAATCCATTTGCAGGAAAACTACTATTTTCTTGTGTTTGACTATTGTTGATTTCAGTGTGGGATATGTGAGCTCTCGGCTGTTGTTCCAAGGTTAACTAGTTACCAAAAGTTAAGCTCATTTTAGTTTATCATTCAATATAAGATGTGATATATGTTACATTCTCAGAAGCACAAAATTGTAGACCTTTCTCTGGAATTCTAGCTACCAATTGGAATCAAGGCTATTAAACAACCTTGAAATTTGGACCAATGTAATTCCAGATATACGGGCGTATGTTGTTCAAAGCCCCTTGGGCTCTTGTTCCCATTGTGGAGGATCTTCATGCATTGTTTTTCATGGTGAAGGGTCTTCATTGTACATGTACCCCATGGAGGATCTTTACTGTTGTCCATGGTTGAGGATCTTTACGTGTTGTCCATGGTGGAGGATTTATATTGATTTTCATGGTGGAGGGTCTTCATTGTACTCCATGGAGGATCTTTACTGTTGTCCATGGTTGAGGATCTTTACTGTTTTTTATGGTGGAGGGGCTTTGTTGTACTCCATGGGGGATGTTTACAGTTGTCCATGGTGGAGGATCTTTACTGGTGTCCATGGTGGAAGATTTTTACTGTTGTCGATGGTGGGGGATGTTTACTGGTGTCCATGTTGAAGGATCTTTACTGTTGTACATGTGGTGGAAGATCTTTATTGTTGGAGGATCTTTCGTGGTGTCCATGGTGAAGGATCTTTCCTGGTGTCCATGGTGAAGGATCTTTACTGTTGTACATGTGGTGGAAGATCTTATTGTTTTCCATGGCGGAGGGTCTTCATTGTGCTCCATGGAGGATCTTTACTGTTGTCCATGATGGCGGATCTTTACCGATGTCCATGGTGAAGGATCTTTACTGTTGTACAATTTTCACATGGTGGAAGATCTTATTGTTTTCCATGGTGAAGGGTCTTCATTGTGCTCCATGGAGGATCTTTACTGTTGTCCATGGTGATTTACCGATGTCTATGATTAAGGACCTTTACTGTTGTACATGTGGTGGAGGATCGTTATTGCTTTCCATGGTGGAGGGTCTTCATTGTGTTCCATGGACGATCTTTGCTGTTGTCCATGGTGGAGGATCTTTACTGTTATCCACGGTGGCGGATCTTTATTGTTTTTTGTGGTGGCGGGGGTTCATTGTACTCCATGGGGGATGTTTATTGTTGTCCATGGTTGAGGATCTTTACTGTTGTCTGTGGTGAAGGATCTTTGCTGTTACCCTTGATGAAGGATATTTACTGTTGTCCGTGATGAAGGATCTTTACTGTTCTCCATATGTAGATTGATCTTCATTGTTTTTCATAATGATGGATCTTTACTGTTGTCTGTGGTGAAGAATCGTCATTGTTGTACATATGGTGCAGGATCTTCATTGTTTTCCATGGTGGAAAGTCTTCATTGTACTCCATGGAGGATCTTTACTGTTGTCCGTGGTGGAGATTGATCGTCATCGTTTTTCATAATGAAGGATCTGTGGTGGAGTACATATGTCTTCACTCTTGTCCATGGCGGAGGATGTTCACCAGTGTTCTGTTGGAGAATTTTCAATGTAATTGAAATTGGTGGATCTTTGTCGTTGTCATGGTGGAGGGTCTCACTGGTCTCTTTGTTGAAGGATCTTCTATGGTGGATATTTTTTACCAATGTTCATGGTGGAAGGTCTTTGTCCTTGTCTGTGGTGGAATATCTTCACCATTGTTCATGGTGGAGGGTCTTTGTCCTTGTCTATGGTGGAATATCTTCACTGTTGTTCATGGTGGAGGGTCTTTGTCCTTGTCTATGGTGGAATATCTTCACTGTTGTTCATGGTGGAGGGTCTTTGTCCTTGTCTATGGTGGAATATCTTCACCATTGTTCATGGTGGAGGGTCTTTGTCCTTGTCTATGGTGGAATATCTTCACTGTTGTTCATGGTGGAGGATCTTTGTCCATGTCTATGGTGGAATATCTTCACCATTGGTCATGGTGGAGGGTCTTTGTCCTTGTCTATGGTGGAATATCTTCACTGTAAGTGTTGTTCATGGTGGAGGATCCTCAATGTAATTCAGATTACAAGTATAAAGTGACTTTATTCCACTTTGGTACAAGATTCCACTTTGGTACAATATTCCACTTGGACACAATAAAAATATAACACTCACCTTGAATGTTAAAAACTGAACTTACATGCAGCATCGATGCACACGTGTGATGTAATCACCCTACTGAATCGACAAGTATGATTGTAGGTAAACACCGCCGGTCACATGTCAAATCACAGTCAATGGTAGGTTTTTCGGTGCTTTCGTTATCAAGCGTGGGCGTGTGTCTGACCAGACGACAGTGACCACAGCCGAAAATGAACGATTTTCAGCATATCGATGACATGTATGGTTACTGGTGTCCAGTCATTTTTTGATGGAGAGATATCGTACTATATTGTCACCAAATGTAGGGTTATTACTATTTCAAGTTACCAAAAATTTTAAACATTTTTCCAGCGAGAGGTGTTTTTAGGTGTTGGTGGACAGTCCATGGTAGGTATTAGTCTTGAATTATAGTGTGAGGAAATGAGCACAAAATGAACACGTGGGAACTTACTACCTGCCTCATGTATCACTGACTCATTCATCTCTCGATTCCTTTCACTTGTGTGTGTTTAAGAGGAATGTGAACCATTAATAGTTTATTCTCTGTCTGTCTGATATTACGACAGTCCATTGTATCATCATCGGATCGATCGACAGTCCATGGTAGGTCAAAATACGGTCAGTCCGAACTGACGTGAACCGTGTAACCTTGGCCAATGATGATTGATCCGCCAAATGGACTGTTGCCAAGACAAATGGTAGCTACCATGGACTGTCGACATATCTGATATACAATCATATGTTGCCTCATTATAACATTGCAGCTGTTATCCGGCTTCAATTTGAAGTGATCCAATCTACAGTTCATGGTCGCATGACAAATGGACTGGTGCATTCACCTACAATCATATTTGTCCATTCGGTAGGGTGGTAATGCTACTAATGGTACCTGCACTGAAAAAGGACACTTTACTGAAGGGAGATTTTTTTTCGCCTGCGACATAAGTTGAAGGAGACTATATGGAAATGCTGTTCACCTCTCTATGAATCCATCACAAATGTTGTGAACACAATATATCAATACGAAAGAAAGCTTCCAAAGCTCAATCTTTGACACAATTCTTCCTTTCAGTCAGGCCTCCATGTCACATACACTCTGGACTGACCTTGACATATTGTCAGTAGTCAAAATGTTAATAGCAGGACATCATGTTTGCAATAGCAGTCATATTTGTGGTTGAGTTGAATATCTTGATAATAAAGGTAACTACAGAAACCATATCTTTGGCACAATGCAGCTTCCTTACGAAGACCTCTACATGTAGTTCAGTTGGACTCTGGACTAACCTTGACTTATTTTCAAAGGTCACAAAGGTGAACTGCAGAAATCTTGCTAAACAATATTTTTGTACAACAATTCAATTTTTACACAATGCTGACTTACATGGACCTTCACAGAGCTGTGTTGAGAGAATTTGAAGTAATACGCGCTTCAGGCAGGATGCCAGGCT